>JAUTBT010057949.1:0-15066 GCA_032361225.1 Lepetodrilus schrolli | reverse complement strand
CAAAAAGACGTAATCAACACTGTTGATTATCAAATCGTTATTACACAGTAGATATCCACCACGTATATTGAATAATATACTATTAGTAAGATATACTTCCAACATCTATAGTAAGACATACTTCTATAGCAAGGAATGAGAATGAAAAGAAAAACAAGCTGCCTGAAAATCAATGTTATTATCAATAATGAAACTGACGCTCAGATATTTAGACACTCGCTAGTTCACCAAAGAATATCCAAATGTTTAAGGAATGAAACGAGATCTGATTTTAATTATATTGTCGGAAAATCATCAGGGTGTCCCTCCTTCATTAAACATTAACTTTTTAACAATCATGGGATGCTACTACTACACATAATTGTTTCTATGTATCATGTATGTAAACTGGGCAGAGGTGCTAGAATCTACTTACCAAAGTCTGTTTGACTGAGCGTGATCACTTCTGGATCATCATCATATATTCCTGAAAATAAATACATGTTGTAACATGGTATCCTTGGTAAACAAACTATGTACTGAATGTGAATATTTTATAAATGTTTCAACTAATTTAATGACTAATTATTGATTACGCCATAATTTTCATATTGCATAATAACATAAATACTTGTTTTCCTTGAATTAAGCTTAAAGAGTTAACATGGTTAACTTTAAGCCTGAAGTAGCTGTCGGGGAAATATAATAATCAAAATTGATTGATCGGACAGTGCCAGTGGAAGCTCAATTTTCAAGATACATAAAATACCCATAATGTTGCTACCCATGTCAGTCATGAACAAGTTAGTAAAGCAGTGCATGAGTTGCTCACCAAAGTTTTCCTGGTACCACTGCCAGCTCTCGTAGTGTCGTCCCTGCTGTTTGTCTTCCAGTCCTTCCTCTCCGTGAGTGTCGTACTTCTTCCGCAACGTGTCATCCTTCAACACCTCGTATGCTCGGTTGATCCGTACAAATCTCTCATGGGCTTTTGGATCACCCTGGAAGGCAAAAAATAGCATGATGAGCTCACTGTTGAATAAATACATATATGAATCATAATCTGTACATTGCAGGGATAGAAATTAACACTAGCCTACTAGCCGAGCCATTTCTCTCATTGCTAAAGGTATCCAAACGGCTAGTAGACTTTTTTATAAACATTTGTTATTTCTTATCACTATTCGGGCAAGTATGTTTTGAATGACAGATCTCACCTCATCTCATCGATTGGCAGTGAACTATGACAATGGTATCAAATAGGCAAACGTGTGTGCACCAAGCCAGATAGAACAACTTACAGTGTTTTTATCTGGATGATCTGTCACTGCCTTCCTCTTAAAACCTATCCTTATTTCCTTTGTTGTTGCACTTCTGTCGACACCCAGTAACTCATAAAAGTCTTCAGCACACACAATAGCCACCAACAGTAGACAAATTAAACAAATTTGAACCTTCATGTCGCCCATTTTTATATATTGATGACCAACAAGCGTTCTTTGGAATCCACAATACCAACACTTTATCTGAAACTCCAAATGATAGAAACATATGCATGGTACATGTATGTCCAAAAAGGCATGGTACATCAAAAAAGATATTACAAAACCAATTGGCCGAATCATATCAACAAAATAATCCTTGGAATAATGAAACATAACTCTTCGAGTATCCATACCAGTACTTTAAGATCCTAAGAGTTTGTTTTTTTCTTGTTTTATTAATTGGGGTTTAGAGTCGCTTTCAAGATCCTTTCACTTATATCACGACTTGTCAGTTTTAGCAACATCCGTAGTGCTAAATTTTGCAGTAAACCTGCGATCATCGGCTGGTACTGACAAGACCAAGGATGATAATTGCACTGCTACTCTACAGACATCGCATTCTATCAATATCGAGTCAGAAAGGTAACTCTCATGAACATTGATGGCAGGATTTGAACCTGGATCCTTTGGCTAAGAAATCCAACGTTTTACCACTGTGCTACCACCTGCCCTCCTAAGAGGTCTAAGCAAAACTAGCTCATAAAAGTCATAATCAGCTCATAACAGGCAGAGATACTCTATCATTAACATGTCCTGGCCTAGCTCAGAATAAGGGGCCGTAACTCTTCTGCAACGCTGAAAACGCGGTTAAAAAAAACAGCGAGAGGGACCCTTGTTTTACGCGCTGTGACTAATTACACATAGGGTGAAGAGAAGAAAAACTGAATGGTCCCTGCAGATGGAACTTCAGAGGAGCCGCCACCGAGTTGGTGAACTGAATTTGAGCCATCTTTCAGCAATTTATCGCATATTAAAGATTTTTCTTCTGTTAAAAACATAATTATAAGTGGATGGCACCCTTATTTTGTTTGTTTTTAGATGTATTGGTGTTCCTAGATAACATTAACTAAGACAAACATTCAAATTAACCACAAAATGCAAGTGAAATATGCTTTTGATCACATGTGGGGGGGTGTATTCAGGGGCAGACAACTCGTGTACAGGTTTGGTGGTTGGCATGGTGTTATCATAGTTGTTTATATTGTTTACCAATATTACTATAATTTATTGTTATAGTTATTTATAGTTAATGACACTGTCCAATGTAATATTGTTTTATATTAATTTCAGTACAAGTACAAGTAATGTCAAGGCAAGCAAAGGCAAACATTTAAGAAAAGGTTATTTTATATTAAATTAAGTTAATGATGTTGAGGAAACTTCTCAACATGTCTTGAAAATAATACTTGAGAATAAAATTATGTAAGCAAGTAATTTCATAACCAGGTTATGGGGAGGGTTAGAGTGCAGATCTTTGATTAATATATTTTGTTTACATTTTATAATTTCTTTCCTACCTTTTCATCTAGACTACAAGTTATTTTGTCATCTAAAATAAAGGTATATTTATTAAATTGATATTTAATAAAGAGTAATATGTTGTTAATTTATGTTGTTTTGTTAAATATTAATTACTAAACAGTGATTGATATTGGCATTAATCCTGTAGCCCAAGCTAAAATGCCCAATGCTAAAGGTATCCTTAGGACTAGAGGACATTTTTAAATTTGTATACCTTTACTATATGTTATCATTATGAGTGATCAAAACTGTTAGTGTTAACCCCTGATAAATAAACATAGTAACACTCATCCTAATTAAAGTGGAATCCTAGTTGAATAGATTTATTTATTCTTCTATCAGCATTAGAAATTAACTTTTAGGAGCACCAGGTAGAAGTTTAAAAGTTTGTTTGTAAATTTGTGACAAAAACTAGTACCAGGGTAATACATATTTAATTATATAAATTGTGTGAACATGAAAAACATTGTTTTAATTGGATGATGGATGCATGTGGATCATGGAGATAATTATATGGAGTATATATGGCAGCTTTGTTGTAAAATCTTCAGATAACTAAATCAAATGACGTGGAAAGATGACAGTTGTTCAAATATGGATACATTCTAATCTATTGCAGTCTTTTCTCTTTACCTTTCTCTTCACCATGTTGAAGCTATTACAATTAAATAGAATATTCATGTACATTTGAATATAGGTTCTCAAAACAAAGCAAAATATGTCGCACCGTGTTTTTCTGATTTGTTAATCCTGAATTATAAGCTTTAAAAATAGTCTAAATACTTACAACTACTGTAATATTCAATTACAATATACAAGTTCGTAAATATCAGATATTTGGTGGATATTTTACCAATATTCATGATGGAAAGCTCATCTAAAGCCTCATACCATTAATTAGTGCAATTAAATGTAACTTGTTAATTACATGTATGAACGAAGAAGTAAAATAATACTTAATCACTATAGAATGCACAAGTGTGTTAATTGTGGTTTTTATTGTATGTTGTAATAATGTTTACTTAGTGAGGTATTGGAATGTGACGCTTTTTTCATGAAAAATTTAATTTCAACATTTTCAACCTAGAGTAGGTGTTTAATAACGGCTGCTAAATATTCCAAGAGCAACTCTGGGATGTAAACCAAGTTGATTTGGATTACTAACATAACAAAGAGATAAATCCACTGAAACATAGTAGGAATATGTACATTTTAATTTTGGCCAGGACATGCTACTATCATCAGTGGCTGGATTGACGGCAGACAGACAGGTCCACCAAAACTTTGATGCACAATCGGCCGATCGTGCAGTCAGTGTAATGCATTCATGCATATGTTGGTATAGTTTGATAAAATGTCCATTCATCTATCTAATATGCACATGCTTGTAACTTTATAACATAGGATAACGACAGATTGGACTCTTGAAGACAAAATGTGTATCAACGTTCAGTAGTTCAAAGTCTTGTCACTTCGCGTGCCGTAGGAACCCTGTAAGGAATTTTATGCTATTATTATGGACGCTTCAGTCGGCGAGTTCTTAAGTTATATTTTACAACCGCTTCAATAGCAAAGTGCTTCTATGTTTGTGATTATCTTTGTTGTTTACAAAATGTGTCCAAAATATTATTAATTACATCGCTAACCCTAACCCTAGAATAACCCTAACCCTAACCCTAAGATAGGTATAGTGGGGACCCAAGGGCTAAAGAAGACTGTGTACGTTTTAACAGTATATGACGTCAAAACATCCTCGGACAGTTCCGTTGGTTAGCCGAGTGTCATATCATGTGGCATCGGGTTTCCATATTAGATTTCTATCGACAGACAGCTGTACGTGTATTTTTCGCCATGTCGTTAAATCAGGATCCTTACAAAATTGCGTTATTCTAATGTTTCTGATATCATTGCATGTTATAAAATGACACACACATGAATAGAATGGAAGAAAAGCGAGGGGGAGCTAATTTTAGTCCAGTCTGCATGTAATTTGTAAAACAAAAGCGTCGATAAATGTACCCATTATGTACAAATCTTGAACTCAAACTATTGCCCCACAATACAGCCTTGATACTTGACTAGCTCAGTAGCTGATTGACAGTAACATGACATGTCACGTCAAATAAAATAAATATAATAAGTTCATCTAGTTACTAGCGTTAGTGAACAGCTGTTAAAATGATCATGGTGAAAGTACTAAATACTTCTTCAACATAAATATTATGACTATGTCATATGCATTTACCTGCTGGGTAATCAATCTAGTTTAATCTAGTGCGACAAAAGAACGCTAAACAAGACTTCTAGAAAGTACGAAGACATTTCAAAGCAGTCGGCATGTGTACAGCGGAAGTTTTGGTACACGTGTCATACGCATGCGCCCGTGATGGAATTCTTACAAATTTGAAGAGAAAACTAAAACGATCTGCGTTAATGATATAGTTTTTGGTACTTCATTGCAAAAGTGAGATATTTTTATTCATACTATGTGAAATAGTTAATCAAATCTACTATTTATAGTGAAAAATATGCTCATCATTGGGCTTATGTTGCCATATATTAACTTATACATATTTGTATGAAGTTGTGCATCTTATTAAAACAATATATTACAAACCTACTGTTGGAAAGATAACATAAATAAATGAAACGCCAAAACAAAAGTAAGTAAAACATGACGACATAAATACTGCAAATAATATATTGATATTTATTATCATTTCCAACAAAGTAAATACTACAGTAGTAGGCCTAGAAGATAAAGAAACAGTAGTAGCCTAAATAAAGGAAACAGGGTAGGTTTGCGATAAATTATTTACGTACGTTATTTTATTTTTGTATGTACAATATACACAAATTCAATGCTATTTAGATTGGAATATGTATTATTAGTTAATGACTAAAACCATTAGGAAGCTATTGTATGTAAAACTGCTGCAGTATCCTTTGTAATCTCAGGATGAAAATATTCCTGGCTGCATGGGTTGATCCGGGCCTATTTAACCCTCTCCGTGATGCAGGCAACCGGACATGCCCTAAAGAGCATTACCTGTGCCTAATCCATCAGGGAGAGGGTTAAACTATGTGCTTCTCTATGTGTACATAATTATACGTGTGTCTACTGATGTAACCTTCCGACTCAATGTTTGAATGGGAATGATTTACGTCACAGCGGGAATCTTCCACCCATCCCAATTCTCAAAACAATAGGTCCACGTTATATGATAATGAATAAAACATAATCACTGCAAACATTACCAAATTGAGGTGAGTCATTGTAGTCAACGCCTAATTTATTTCGTATAATTAACATGGCTAATTGCATCCTTAATGGCATTGCAATAGTGCCATTTTATTACATTTATAATTGGAATTGTTAAAGACGATTTGTTGACATATTTCATGGTTATACATATTTAAAGATTAAAAGTATGAACATTTGTACAGATTTGTCTACACAACTATATATGGGCAACATGCTATATTTTCGGCATGACCCACTGGTTTTCATTATATATATTAACCGGTGGTGGGGATGGTAGTGGTTGTGGTATTTCTAAAGTAAATAATATTTGTATGTCATTGATAAGGTATGCGGACGGAAAAGTATGTGGTTCATCGATTCGCGAACATATCCGTTAAAGCTTCTCCTTATACAGGCAACCGGATTTGCCCTTCATTTCACGAGCAGGACATCAATGAGACGCATGGCTAAAATTAAAGACGACATATAGGACAATCACACGCAGTCACAGGGTATGATAGACACTGGAGGCGATATACTTGTTCCTCCAAATGAGAGACTTTACATACGTAGTCCTATATAAAAGAAACAATTCAGAAGCCGTTTTGTCTGTTCCATCTTTCGGACATCGCCCCTCTGCATATAATAATACTCAAAATATTTAGTGATCGCTATATAAACAGATCTTCTTTTTAATTATTTTTTTTATTAATGGGGCAAAAATGTCATTAAAAAAATTTGGTGAGGACATACCAAATAAGAAATTGAAATGTTTTTTGTATGTGTCATTCCATGAAGGATTTACCAAGATAATCTACGAAATATGGGTATCAATGCATTTCATGCTAAACTATAAATGTTAAATCAGTGAATTATCAAAAATGGATTAACCATTCCGGTTCCAATTTTTAAAATAGCTTCTATGTTAAAAAAACATAATGCTAGATTGCATTTGGGCCTAACAGTTAGAGCCTCTCTACCAGAACATGTACAAACATTTTAAACATAATATCTTTTACATTATAGCCTACATCATACATGCTATCTTATATTTAATTTTTACCTAACAGAATATTTTAAACCGTAAATAAGAAATATAACGATGAGATTCTCTGCAAATCTTTTAAGATAAAAGTATCAGTGTCGGATTCCAATTACTCGTCTCAATCTATATTCTCGTTGAGGTAGAAGCGTTAGGATCGTATGGTACATAATCATGATACTACCGTTACGCATGTCATTTACCTGAGGCGAGTTAGGCCATTAAACACATTATGTTGTTCAAGGCGTCCACGTAATTAATTGCCAATCAGCGCTATACAGCTTAATGGCCGAACTCGCCTCGCTATGCACCTAATGAGTGAGTGAATTATTGTTTTATTGTTTTACGTCACAGCGGGAATCTTTCACCCATACCTGACGAGTGCACCTAATGCATTGGCCTATATGCAGGATATACACCTATTGCATTGGCCTCTATCACCCAATACCGTCTTTTCGCAGTAGACATCGCTTTCAAATAGCAAGCGATATCTACAGCAGTAGATATCGTTTGACCTAATTCTTGATTTATTTGATTGTTTATTTGATTGTTCTACCATTGTGATGTCATACTGTAGATATCGCTTGATCCAGGTATTTGATTGTCCAACCATTGTGATCTCATTGCTACACTTGTGATGTCGTAGCATTGCTATGATGTCACAGTGCAAATGCACAGCAGCCTAAAGATTTGACTTCACAGTGAAATCTTTATGATGTGTCATTTTTCTTCTTTAATCACTTTAAATGATATTTGATGATAAATAGAATCTCACCCTCGTGTCTTGTCTTGGAATATCAAATATATCAACACTCGTCGATGACAGTTATTAAATCCTCGAGAAGGCCTCGGATTTAATAACTTTCACGACTCGTGTTGATATATTTGATATTCCATGACACTTTGTTGAGATTCTCTATATAACTTACCTCTCTATTGTTACGAAGATGAGCAAGGAGCCAGGCACCTCCACCACCGAGTTGAGGAAATAGTCTAGGTATCTGCTTCCGGTCAACGTGGATGACGTCATATACAGACCGTAGTACACCAGGGAACACACAATCCTAGTAACACAACAAGGAACACACAATCCTAGTGGTACACCTGGGACATACAATCTTACTGATACAACCAGGGAACAGGCAATCCTTCTAATGCACCAGGGAATATACAAACCTGGTAGACCACAGAGCAGACAATACACCAAGTAATACACAAAGGAATACACAATCCTAGTAGTACACGGAATACACAATCGTATTACACACCATGGAACACATACTCCTAGCGATACGTCAGGGAACACTCACTACATTCCTCTGAAGTACACGTCCAAAACCTCCTTACATCCGGCATCTGGCAGTGGATGACACAATGCACAATCCTCATGATATACCAAAGAACGTACAATTCTAGTGAAAAAGCACTAATACCAGCGCCCGTAGTACCCACAGCTACAACTATATGTAATGAATTTAATCAACAGTGAAGTTAGAGATGTTTTGTTTTTGTCTTACTCTTATAAAGCTGGAATACTTTCTGTACTTACCAACAGTACCATATAATGAGGGCATTCTTGAAGATGAGCTTGTTCCTCAGGATATCAAGTATGGTGTATTTATTTAAATCTTGCTTGCCATGTGAATTGATAAAAGCACTGTCATAACCGTTCTTTCCAGTTTTGTGTCCAGATAAGACGTCAACGTCGTTAAACGTACGATCTTCTAAATTCTCCTCACTGACTGACGACGCATTCTTCTCCTGATTGGAAGGTGGGATAGTCATGCGAGATCCGTCCTGATGCAGCAGAAGTGCCTCCTTCATCAACAACCCCTCTTTAGTGTCCTCGTTCTCCGAAACAGTGCTAGAGTTGTGATATGCTTTGAGGACTTCCTCAATGGGAACTTTGTTCATTTTAGCGGCTTTCCTTAATATCCTGTCCACTTCTTCCGTCTTGCCATTTGCCATTAGCCACCTTAGCGTATCTTCCAGTTTACTGATTAAAAATTAATAAAATAAAGTTGACCTTATATTAAATTATGTTATATTAAGAAAAGAAAATTACAAAAATAAATTGACCTTAAATTGAATGCAATTTAACATTACATGCTTTGGCCTATGGCTATTGGGAATGCTCACAAGCCAAGGTATATTGTAACCGTTTTATGAGACGCAAACGAGATAACATATTTTAAATTTATAAGTCTGTTCTCCGATTTGGCATAAACCGGTGTATAACTCAGTACTGTCTACGTCCTTTTGGCAGATGTAAGGCGACAACGACCAATTGATTCAGGGGATGAATGCTGGCGGGATATTTACAAAGGTAGTATGACGGCAAACACTGCCGTCAAGGCCACGGTGAGCTGTAGATATCTCCAGCTGACGTCCTTTAGTAGATAGGCCATGGGTGCGAGGATAACCAGTGCCATACCCCACAGGCAGCAGCCCAGAGTGCCTATCTTGAACCTCTTCTCTGTGGGGACGCTCTCCAGTAACATTGTGGCGATCACAAGATCTGTGCCCTGCACAATAATAATTAGCCTGGACTTCTATGTTGTAAAATTATTAGATGTGTGTCCTACACCTGGAGAAGTTATATGTTGTAAAATATCTAGCATATTGCGGCTAGCACTAGATCTGTGCCCTGCAATTGTGGAGATGTTATGTCTTTAACCGTAAGGTATTATTATTTGTATGCTTCGGTACAATATTTGCCATGGAAACACTAATATAATTAAATACACATTTTATGCACAACATTATACAAACAACATGGATTAAATTATGTTATATATACTGTAGGTATAACAAATTCAGATTCAGTGCATAATTTAATGACGCTCTCGTATCCGTTACGAGGCCATAGCCCTCTCTAAGTAGCTTCACTCACACTCACACACACACACACACACACATACACACACACACACACAAACACAAACACACACACACACACGCACATTCATGATGCTCCCCTATCCGCGAGGCTATAATCCTCAGTCAAAGTTGTTCACACTGTGATATACTTGCAGCATACCATGTCATGTATACCAACTACCGACATGGTATACAACATGACCAACGGGCCTACCCTACCTGTTGACACACGCCGGAGACGAATCGGAAAGTGGCGAACACAGCAAAGTTGGGAGAGAAGGCGAGAATGATTCCTGTGACGATCAGGCCGGAGAGATTGACGATGTAGGTCAGCTTCCGTCCGAATCTGTCGGATATCGACGAACAGAACAGAGCCCCGGCTGCTTGGCCCAAGACGAACAGTGTCTGCGTGGTTTGCGACATGGACGCCCGATCGCAGACCAAGTCCCACTGGAATTATCCAAGATTATAGACGCATTGCCATGCTGAAGGTGTAACATGCTTCTATTATTATGAACTTTAACACAATTGTAGCGCCTTGGCTCTTGAGCTTGCATTAGTGCAAAGATATGTTTCGATTGCGCAATACACATCCTAACTATTATTATTATTATTATTATTATTATGTACAGACGCTTGAAACTGAAACGCTTTTTCAAACGTTACATGTTTGTATTGAGGCATCGTCCCAGGTCTGTGTTTCACGAAACAGTCGTACTGTAGTCCAGACCTAAATCAGTCCGTGCCCCATGCGCTTACTATGACAGGAAATGACGTATACCTCTATTTACGCCCGGACTACAGGTACGACCTTTTTGTGAAACTCAAGCCAGTATCTTAGTCAATGGCTCCAGCTCATTATATAGTACACGTAATTACCCGACAACAGAGCGAGACACTCAATAACAGTGTGCATCTACTGGCTTGCGAGGCATAATTTCATCAACTTATTGTATCCACTAAGAGAATATAACATTCTCGTATCGATCTTCATCGCTGATAACTACGAGAGAGCTATAGTCTCATAGTGACTACGAGAGTTTCGCGAAATCGTTGAAAAATGCATACTGTTTTGGGAATCCGAATTTCAGATTGGGGACGAATGCTCGTGATATACTATCAACACTTTGCTAAAGAATGCATAACTTGGAATAACACCGTCACCAGATGTATATCGCCACGATCATCATATTTGTAAACAGCTTACATCTGACACAAAGGACACCTGTTTCTGTTCAAGATACGTATTCCCGGCTACACAACCCAGCTGTTCTCGTAGAATCCCGTCACTGTAGTTGGTCCGTATAACGATCTCGCATTCGCCGTAGTGAACGGAACTGGAATTGTCCACGTGCACACCGAACTGGGCAAGCTCCGTTTTGTTCCCAACTTCCGTGCAGGTATGGGGCCCGTCATAGCCTAATACAAATCAACATGTGTAGATTTTTTATGGATGTATCACTTTGTGTTAAATGAATGTTAAAATGTATGACATTATTCAAGAGACATTATGTGTTGATATCTGTTCACAATTTTCCGAAGTTGTCAATATATACCAATATACGATATGAGAATAGATGAAGAAAAACACAGGCATCAGTCTATTTTGCATCTCACATATGAGTTCTAGTATTTCTAACTTTCTATGTAAAACCATCCATGAATATCTTTAACAACGTTCAACCAGTAATTAAAGGACTTGTTCACAAGTCAATACTTACCTACAAATATATAGGAGAGAATTATGAGTGAGCCAGGAAGCACTGCTGGTAGTATGAGGGCTAACTGAGTCACTTGGTAGGGTCCATACCATTTCAGTTTATACAGGACCCGGTCCAATTTCGTGTGGTCCATCGCTCTTTCGATACACCGTTGATGACCAAAACCTCAGTATGTGTGTAAAATATACTAATTGATTAATCAGTTGATTTACCTATTAGCATACATGTATTTCATAGAATATTCTATACCAATTTGAAATCTGAACATAAAGTATTTACAACATTGTTTGAACGATTTCCATTACAGAATAAAAATAACATTATTATTAATTAAACTGTCTAGCACATGTTACAATGTTATTTTGTACAGCATAATAATACGTTGTTGATATTAATAATAAGGAGTCCTTACCTGGTTGATGAATGCAATGATATGTATAACGTGGATGTTATCACAGATATGTATAACGTGCATGTTATCACATATATGCAATGTCATGAAGAATAGAAGGAACGTGCCATTGAATATATGGATGAGCATGAAGTATTTTAACTGTACTGCTGAGATTCTATGGTAAACCTATTTGAAATCCTATAGTTTTGAAAAGATATACTGACAATATTCAGATGACTGCCTGTTGATACTTGAAGTAATTTGTTTACTTTCGAACTGTTCCTATGGTGCAACAATTGATACCATACCAAATGCCTCTATTGGTTGGGGATGATACACTTTATTATATTGTATATCATCCCCAGCTAATAGAGGTATTTTGGTTAATTAAACGTGTGGTACACGGCAAGACGTTGTTTGTAAATAAGGCCATCGGAGAAAGCCACTGCCACATGATTAAAGAAATAACAACTTGACTCTTTTAACATGAGGCTCTGAGGAAACGAAACCACAGCTGCTACTTATTGATTACAAATGTGATAATTAGTCAGATAATTAGTTAGCATATGTATTGCCTCAGATCCAACCCTAGTGGAACTGTTCTTCACTGTAAACATTGTGGAAATGTTACGATTCAAGAGAAAATCCTCATGGCGCTGAGTATTGAAATGAATGCACACTGATGCATTTACAGAGTTAGCAATACGTAAGTATTTGTGCATGCTTTCCAATATTAAATTGGTGCATACTAAAATATACATATTATAATAAATTATTTAAAACGTAATATTCAGATAGAAAAACATATTCTCCATATGTAAATGTAGCAACATAGTCAAAAAGATTAGCACATCCAGTTTCTAGGTATACTTTGCACATTTATTGATAAAAATTATTTGGCCACTCCAATGTTTAATAAAGTTGATGTTTTCTTCAAAGAAAAGACTTAATAAACAATGCATCGACGATACATATAAAAATAAAACCGTCAGTTTTCTTTTGTTTAATTAATCAGGTCGTGGGTGATACAACAGTTTCAGTTTTCTTCTTTATAGCTTGGACCATATCTTTACACTCTTCGATGGTGGTTGGTAGTTCAGTCCCCTTGGTTTCCGGTAGGTAGCGTATCAGATACGTTGCCAAGAGACAAACAGCGCCAAACAGAACTCCCGGTCCCCACTTGACGAAATCAACCTGATAAGAAGATAGTGTTAGGTCAATATTCCAATTCCCGGCAATCTGATTGGCTCACGTGATTAAGGTTAGGGTTAGGGTAAGAACATTATTTATTCATACTTTGGGTCATATAAGCCAATCAGATTGCTGGGAATTATAATAATTATTATTCGTAGTAGTAGTAGTCGTATTCACATTTATATAGCGCAAAGAAGTGAATGTTTAGTGTGTTTTTTCTTGAAAGTTAAAAGTGTGTCTATTTCACGGAATGGACTTGCAGCCTGGAATGAACAATTTCGGAATTATTTTGTACGGGTCTTTAGAGGTTGGATCATGTGGCCATGGCATGACCTGTGACCCCTGGAGGGTTGGTAGGTCTGTACATACCGGTAGGTAGTCTGGTGCTAGATCACGAAGAGAATTGAAAACAAGAACGAGAAGTTTAAACTCTACTCGTTTAGATATCAGTGAAGTATGGGATGATATACTCAAACTTTTCAGTAAGAGTAACTACTATTGCAGCTGTCTTTTGGATTCTCGAATGAATGGAATTGAAAAGAATAATCTAATTTTGGTTCGTTTCAGTTACTATGCAATACTAAGATCAAACGATTGCTCGTTTGAACATGTGTCCTTATGATCTTACGTGAACTCTTCTATTATTTCTTCACGATTTTAATGTTTCGTCATATTTGATTGGGTGAATTGGTGAGGCCTTAGAAAGTTAATACATAGATATTAACTTTCTACGTCCTCACTCAAGCAGGAATGGTTAGAGGTAGTAAGACGAATAACGACTTCTTTTAAAATATTTGGGTTGTAGTTTAGCCGAAACGAACCACGATTTAATTCTTACTTACATAGGTATATTTTCTGCCGCCCTACAGCAGAATTAATTATGCTCTGTTATTACATTATTGGAACACGTTAATAATTTGTTATTGACGTTAGTTGACAGTGATAAATACTTTCAGAAGTATTCAGAAGGCTCTATGTACTAGGGTATGCTATCAACATAACTAAATAGATTGAGTCTGGTGCTCTAGCTCTGATGGAACCGAGACATTTTCTGGCTTTTATGCATCATTGCATTCCATAGTATTATTGAATTGCGTTAAGTAAAATTATATTAATTTTGTTTTATATTGGCAAGTACTTTCCTCTCTGCAACTTGAAGGGTTACAGGTTACTCTGTAGGAACAAACAGTTGATATTCACGTATGAACGTGCCAGTCATACTAATACCGTAGTTAGACTAAGTTCAAGGTAATCCAGAGCTTACAATAAAACATAGTATCAAGTTACCTCAAATGAAGTCGTGCAGTGAAATCTGCTCCCCCCCCCTCTCCCCATCTCTTACCCCTCTCTGTCCGCTTTCTCGGGATTTGCAAACGACTGGCAGAACACTTATGCGATGCACTTAGATATACCCACACATATCCTATGTAGTAGTGATACGTCCAGCGACATACTCTACGTAGTACTACGTACCTGAGATTTGTGGGGTAGAGCTCCGGTATGTAGATGGATAGACAGTTGAAGGAACCAGTAATGGAGAACATCGCTGCTAAGTTGAAGATAGTAGCAGCCGCTTCACTTGTGAAGGTGTCGCCTGGTTTGGAGAAATAATAGCAGCTTTATCATTTCGTTTGACTTAGTTTGAATTGGGATTTAAAGCCACTTGCTTTATTTTTTTTGCTTTTTTTTTGCTTGGGGTTTTAAGTCGCTTTCAAGATTATTTCACTTATATCACGACTTGTCAGTTTAGGGCAGGAGGAAACCCGCAA
>JAUTBT010057938.1:0-15067 GCA_032361225.1 Lepetodrilus schrolli | reverse complement strand
TTCAGCGCTACGGATGTTGCAGGTTTCCTCCTGCCATAAACTGACAAGTCGTGATATAAGTGAAAGAATCTTGAAAGCGACTTAAAACCCCAATCATAAATTTTAAAAAATTAAAAAAGGATCATATATCCCTGGTAGTCAGTCCTCTTACAATGATAGTTATCGTCGCAAATGGGTGAAAGATTCCAGCAGCGACTTTAAACTCCATAATCACTCACTACAATGATAGCTTACTATTCCCAAATGTTCATAGAGCTGACATTTAGATCTCGAGCCGCTCTGATTACTTAGCCAATGCTGCAGTGATTAGAGAGAAAAGTGTAACTAATTTCATTGTCTTGAGATCAGACTCATTTACATGGAGATCAGACTGCAGCTGCTGCAAATTGTTACATTGCTATCATTATTAACTCCTTACCGGTACCCATCTACAGCCAGGTGTAACAGAATTTTGTTTTAGAGTTTAAGAGCACATCTAATGCATTATTTGATTACTGGGTTCAAAATTGATTATGTCTGGTTACAGAGACGATCGTTAGCACTGTGACATACGACATGTCCTGTTTGTGCTTGACGAATCAGTCTCTCAGCTGTGTTTTGACTTGATCTCTAAGATGTGCTGACTTGTTCGTTGCAGTCGCCGAACCACACGGGTAACTACAGTTTCTCCAGTGACGCAGAGCAGGAGTGTGGAGAGCTGGTGGCCAAGGTGGCTGACATCCAACAGGAGAAGTGGGCATTGGAGGAGAAGGTCAGTCCATATGTCTTGTCAGCCCATGTGTCTTGTCAGTCCATGTGTCTGTCAGCCTGTGTGTCCATCAGTCTATGTGTCTTGTCAGCCCATGTGTCTTGTCAGTCCATGTGTCTGTCAGTCCATGTGTCTTGTCAGTCCATGTGTGTCCATCAGTCCATGTGTGTCCATCAGTCCATGTGTCTTGTCAGTCCATGTGTGTCCATCAGTCCATGTGTGTCCATCAGTCCATGTGTGTCAATCAGTCCATGTGTCTTGTCAGTCCATATGTCTGTCAGCCTGTGTATGTCAGTGTTTGCCCATCAGTCCATGTGGCTTGTCAGTCCATGTGTCTTGTCAGCCTGTGTCCATCAGTCCATGTGTCTTGTCAGTCCATGTGTCTTGTCAGACCATGTGTCTGTCAGCCTGTGTGTGTCAGTGTTTGTGTCTGTCAGTGTGTGTGTCTGTCAGTCCATGTGTGTATCTCTTCCTCTGTGTCTATCTGTCTGTCAGGCAGTGTGTTTGTGTGTCCATCAATCTGTGTGTCCATTAGTCCATGTGTCTGTCATTCTGTGTGTCTGTCAGCCTGTGTGTATGTCAGTCCATGTGTCTGTCAGTGAGTGTCTGTGTGTCCATCAATCTGTGTGTCCATTAGTCCATGTGTCTGTCATTCTGTGTGTCTGTCGGTATGTGTACCTGTTAGTCTGTGTACCTATGAGTCTGTGTGTCTGTCAGTCCTTGTGTGTGTTCATATCTGGGTTTGTCCTTCTGTCAGTTTGTGTGTCTGTCAGTCTGTGTGTGTGTTCATATGTGGGTTTGTCCTTCTGTCAGTTTGAGTGTCTGTCAGTCTGTGTGTGTGTTCATATGTGGGTTTGTCCGTCTGTCAGTTTGTGTGTCTGTCAGTCCATGTGTGTCTACCTGTGTCCACCTGTGTGTCCGTCAGTCTGTGTATTCAAGTAAATAGAAATGACAGCAGCGTCCCCTTAAGCAGAGTTATTCCCCTTGATGTTTCACTGTGGACCGGAGCCATGAAATGTGAGTACGGATTATGGATTTCTTGAAAGTTTAGTGAGGCCTGGGAATGAAAGATTGACAAGTTTTGGGAAATTGTTTTGAGGGAGGGTAGGGTAGACGTGAGCAGAATGTTAGTGGGTCATGGAAAACCTGACAAATTAGCATTAGAGGAAACTTCCGTCTGTAAATATGATCTGAAATTATGTTATTTTATTTAATCTATTTCAACATTATCACGTATATTGCATTTACAAAAATGAGACTTTAATTGTTTTGTTTTCTTTGTTCCAGGTTTCTCATTTAGAGACAAGTAATGGATGCATGGCTGAAGATCTGTTAAACAAGACAGCAATTATCAGTTACTACGTCATGAATAGCCGATCAGGTAGGGAAACATGTCCAATTTATATCACTTAGATGATAGTAGCCTTGCAACAAACTATGTTTATATCACATAGATGATAGTAGCCATGCAACAATCTATGTGCACAGCATTTTACCAATGTTTAGTGCAATATTCAATGAACTATATTAGAAAAATCAATGTATAAAATTAGTAAATAATGAGTCAAAATATAAGTTCCTCCAAAACATGAATGACAAGGCTAGTTACTCACAGAGATATGGACACAACTGTAATTCACAAATATACCAAGAAAATAAGATCAAAGGTTATTTATTTTGAATGGATCTTTTCACTTTCAGCCCGACGACCATCGCATGGTCAGAATCATGATGAGAAAATAACACTGAATAAAATTCTGGATGCTCTGAAGAAGGGAGATGATCAAGAGCTGCGAGAGATGAACAAAAAACTACAGCGAATGTTGGAGGAGACATTGACCAAGAACATGCACCTCCAACAGGTGAGACATTTCCTTTGTGTGGTCATCATTATAATGATAATATAAGCAGATAGCTACAGTGCAAGTACCTTCATGCACCAGGACGAGCTCACAGCATTAGCAAGGGATTAGCAGGGAATATTCTGTGCGTATGGATTCATCTCTGTGTCGGTGAAGATGAAGGTTACACAATAATACCAACATGGTGCAACAACCTCCAGTCTATGGCATCTTCCATAGGTGCACCTTAGATCATGTACGAAAAGCATTACATTGTGATTGGTCCAGCCCCGGGGGCCCAGCATCAATGTTCGCGAAAGTTACCTTTCTGACTCGATATTGATAGGATGCGCTGTCTGTAGAGTGGCAATACAGTTATCATCCTTGGTCTTGTCAGTACCAGCCGGTGCTCGCAGGTTTACTGCAACATTCAGCGGCACGGATGTTGCGGGTTCCCTTCTGCCCTAAACTGACAAGCCGTGATATGTGAAAGAACCTTTAAAGCGGTTCTAAACCCCAATTCAAAAAAAACGAAAAA
This sequence comes from Lepetodrilus schrolli, assembly GCA_032361225.1. NCBI lineage: Eukaryota > Metazoa > Mollusca > Gastropoda > Lepetellida > Lepetodrilidae > Lepetodrilus > Lepetodrilus schrolli. The sequence continues at coordinate 11,940 of JAUTBT010057938.1, read as the reverse complement.
AGAAAGATAAATCTGATAAATTACTAATAATCCAGGAATAATCGCCTTCACGTCTCCTCGGCAAATCCGAACTGAAAAATTGAAGATGAACATAAAAGCCACAATTCGATCATCTTATCGCGCCTGTACATTACTGTGATGGTATTAGCGGCGAGTTGTCCAGTACAATTTAATCATGCGGAGAGGTGATACGGAGTGGCATGGTGTGCCGGTGAGCAATCAGGATGGCCTCGCATACAGTAGGACGACAGCTCCCCACAGCGGACGTCGTGTCCCAAGGTCGGGGGTCAGTCCCAGTGACATGTCGATATGCATTTCTGAAGCATGTCAGGGAAGATATGAAATCTCAGTGGAGCTGACTTGTATGACTTTGTTAATTCTGATGGGTCATATTTCGATTCGTGCATGATGCCCACACCATGGCGACCGTGGATGCCGCTATATCTAATCATATCTCTACAAGCTGAACACTCAATGCTGACAATAGTCGGTATGGTGTCAGCCATTTGTCTGTAAACCCCATTTGAATCGTGATTCCACGTTAAGGAACCTTTCGTTCTTACAAATACAAATAGACAGGGCTCTCATGTACGAAACGGCGTGAATAACGTAACTCCAACCGTAGTATTACGTGTAGTCTTTTAGCTACTAACATTTTGAATTGATAGAATGGAAGGCATTTTTTTTAAATTTGATATTTGGGTTATTTCTATTATATAAAACATTTGATGAAGCAAAGACTGAAACTAAGAAATAATATTCTAGGCAGCATTCATTCCGAAATTTGAAAAAGAATCAGCGCAATACAAACTATGAAGGATATGGATATTATGTAGAAGATTGAGGGGATAAATGTGCACTTTTAGGAGCCAGTATCTGCGAATCGATACGATCATTTTATACGGCCTCTGCTATTACACACGACCTGCTTTTTTTGGTGGGGGTGGGGGGAGATGTGAAGCGTTTGAGCAAGTTGGCTTATATCTAAAATGATCAGTTCACTGACCGATGATTGATTCTAGTTGAAACAGGGAATCATACATCCTAACATCTATGGACCAGTAATTTTCACAAGACGTCTAACACCGATGTCATATCTCACGTACTTGGTCATTACAGCGTTCCATATTTCGAGTTTATATCATATATTTTATGACAAGGATGCGTATCCGTCGTCGTCACGTACACTACACCTTCGACCAGGGCGAGTCATCAATATTGATTATCAATTACTTAACTCCACGTCTTAATGTGGATAAAAGCAAGACTTAGTGGAATCAGTATTTTCATTTGCACTTGGGCTGTAATCTTAAATGAGCTCTAATCATTGGGCAGCTTAAATGGGATATTGCTCCATTATCCAATCGGAGACAAGAACCAAATCGAGGCTTCGGTACACGTGTTTCTTTCTCTTAGCGTAGTCTTTGTACATGACATAGGAATGGATCATCGCGTGCAATAAATAATATTTAGCGAAACATTCAATTTTTGACACATTACCATATACTTGTAGATTTCTTATGGATGCACTTAGGCCCATTGATAGTTGTCAGCAGTAGATCAACCGAGATTTCATTCGACATTATTCCATAGGACATCAAATATTGGCACAAACTATATATAATATGGAAATTTCATTTAACTGGATCTAATAAAAAATAACATTTAATAATATTTATTTACTGTATATAATAAAATATCTACCTATAGGAGACCGTGGTATCGAGGAGTATGGCAATAAATTTCAAATATCGGACGAATTAAGTTTCCAAGATTTATTTTCGGGTTATTGCTACCCTGAGTTCCTGTTCGTTGTCCTTCTTGAGATTATCTGCCAGACTGCCAGCTCCAGAAATACGCAACATTTAATTACAGAACCATGTCTTTCGGATGTCCGCTAGATTCCAATACTCTGAGGTCAGCGAGAATATTTCAGATTCTGTCAGATGGTAGATTAGAAGGACTTCGCATCTCTATGGTGACACAGTGACTGATGTGCAGGGTCATTTCACACGCAGCCCAGCCAATAGCGCCTCACCACCATCAATACAGTTCTAATTAGTCTCACTTCCCGTCTTCAATAGACGGATGTCAGATCACTGCTAAAATCCGGGAATCGGCGGAACGAACCTTCCGGATTTGGAATTGCTATCGGACACGACCAGATGTGAAGTGACTATGTAGGCCATCATTTTAAGTGGACGTGTGGCTCAGTGCTGTCCACTCGGCGGGATTAACAATCTGATACGGCGGTCTATAGTGATGTAATGGTCTCGTACCCGCCGACAGTAGATATATGACCAGAAACCAGGATATACAAGACAATACATCCAACTGATGCACCTGGCATCGATCAAGCAGGGTACGAGCAGATGCTAACCGCGGTTTGAAAACTTCAACCGAGAAGTATCAACCATTGACACATTTTAAAATCTACTCACTATTTGATATGCAATTAAACACATTCAGTTTCCATAACATTATATGTGAAATGTTAGATGGACATTTGAACATTTTCAGTTAAGATAGCCCTTGGTAGAATACCGATTACTACGTCTTCTTTTGACAATTTATGCATACAGCCGCAGAACTATAGAATATGTAATGGCATACCCAAGTTCACCTACCAGCGGCAGATGATGGCATTATTGCATATTCAATAACACCAGGTTTACACGAGCTACTGTGAACAGTATCTATATTATATTTATATTTAGTGGATACGTCTCACATTAAAGCAGCCACAACACAGATTGGTCTACGTGTTGTCTAAAGTAGAACTCCATCTGACGGAACCTGAAACTATTAAAGTTGCTTCCGTAAGTTCTGCAGGTGCCTCATTTACAGATAAACGATCGCAAGGAACTGTATTTAACTCCAACACTTAATGCTAATTATGTTATAGCCCGTGACTTCGATTCCAGCAGTATCCTGTATATGTGGGTAATTCCAGTGGAGATAACTTCACTTTATGTACTTAGCATTCTCCTTGCTGGAGGCTACTGGTTAGCCCTTATAAGCACTGTAGCTTACTATACGTAATCCTAATTAAGTCAAATGATGTTGAACACTAGTACTATGTCAGGCAGATATTGATAAATACTAGGTCAGCCAGACATTGCTGAACACAAGGTGACCTAGTCAGCCAGACATTGCTGAATATTAGGTCAGCCAAATATTGCTGATTCAGAATACTAGGTCAGCCATTCTTTGCTGAATACCGGGTATTAATTAGTACGAGTTAGTCAGACACTGTTAGTCAGAAACTGTTGAACACTGAGACACCCAGATATTGTTACGAAAACATATCTGATGAGATTATTAATAATAAATATTATTACATAACGTCATATTTCTGTGCATATTTGAAGATTTATTATTGATTAAGAATTTACGTCAATACCGTTACTGTAATTAAAGTATGAACATAAAACCAACGTCAACACCATTGTATGAATCCAAATCTTAAAGAAAGTTCAATTCTCATCAAATGGACGCTTTTGTTGTTTGGGGGGATTTCTCCAACAATACACATTGCTCAAATCTGTGCAATGCTTATCTATGCTTTAATGACGTTTCGGCTTGAAATGGTCAGGATTTTTTTCTATTTCTCTTTAAACACATTGGATGTCGACCGTCTCAAAAATACCTCAAGTTGCATTTGATAGATGTTTAGTAAATTTAGCCTGTTTGTTAGTGCTATACACTGGTCGATATTTGCAATTGGGTTTGCTTCTTAAAAACATAGTAGGATTACTTCTCCGAAAACAGACGTTTCTTTGCGAGCATTTGTTAATTAGGCAGCTAACAGGATATCTTATTGAAGATTTCAAGTCACAGACCTGGCTAATTCGTGAATACATAGAGCTATACCACAGAGAGTGTCTTCTTCTGAAAGCAATCTGGAATCCACTTGGCAAATAACAGTACCTCTTTGTAGTCCAGGACGTCTGCGTAGTCGCCAATAATATGATGGTCGGCTATCGATAATAGGAATGGGACCTTTGTCTCGCGTGCCGCTAACTGCACTGGAATTATATATAAGTAAATGGCTTACAAAATGCATAGAGCTAATGAGACAATATGATAGATGACCCAGGAACGTACCAATGTTGATAGATGATTTAGTGTAGACTAAATTCCATGCTCTACCAACATCGGTAACACTCCAACGGGCTTCCGGAATTAATACACGCAATTAATAAACGGAAAGTGTGTATTGAGTTAACACTGTAAGTGGAGCATGAGTCAAGTCTTATCAAACTACACACACTTTGGTTCCATTCGGTTATTCCTGATCCTGATGGTATGTGTAACATTGTTGTCTTACCCTTATATCATATACACTCTGTAAGTATATTATGGCACTCCAAATATGTCCTATAGAATAATTTACTGGACTGTGGGTCATACTGTTACTGAAGCCTGTCTCAATGTCTATATATGACCAGACATTTTCACATTGTTATAGAATCTTCGGCCGGACATTTTGGTCCCTCATAATGTATTATAGCAACTCTGGCCAGACTCTCCTTAACCATAGATCGGGTTAAGGCACTGATGGTGCAGGATATTGCCGCTCGTGACCTTCTTGGCAATTCCCATATGGACATTAATTCCCTATAATTCCCTATAACGGTTATTAACGTTTCAATATTATCAAGTCCTCCATCCCACAAGTGTGGACGTTGGAACATCAATCTCGCCGGGTCAGGCAATCGGTATTTCCTCGTTAATTAATGGCGATTCTTTAATTTACCGTCTAATTAATAGTCTGAAGATGGGAATTGCGTCGTGTGTTTAACGTAAAATCATGTGTAGGTCATATTTCCGAAGAAATGAAAAAGACCTTTGTGTGTTCATTTATTACAGTATGTTATTACCAACCTTTCCCACTACATAGAAATTGATTCTTAAATGTTTAACATAAAACATGACATATTTTATGGTGAATGTTATATTCAATATTGAGGCTTGTACTAGGAATAGGAATATACTCGGGGTAATATATAGTTAAATGCACGCCAATGCAGGAAAGCAGAATACATTTCTGCGTATCATTTTCCTTTTGTTTGAGGATTTACTTTTCGTTCATCTGGTCAGCGAGAAGATAATTTCATATTATTTGTTGTAAGTGTATGTCGATGGCAATTGGTACATATTTCTTGGTCGGTTGCTATTACACCCAAGCTGCGCTACTCGTTCTATGAATAGACAGACGCTCGTCCCTAATAAATATTCATGAGATGCACAACTGAGAGCACGAATTATCCGCTACTTTTTCTCATGTACACTATATCCGGGGAGGAGAGCGTAGATACATATTCCTCGGGTTACGCATGATATCTCGTACAAACCGTAGACACAGAGTTCCTCTTCATAGATAGGCCTACACGTGTACGTCTTACCGACGGGTAATAATAATGAGTATTTGTATCGCTCTAGACATGCACAAGGTGCGTGTTCAAAACGCAACACTATTAAGGTATCTCCGCTGATGAACAATATGGTCACTGATTAAATTGCTGCTTTAATTAGTATAGCTCGCGATGTCGTTCTTGCCAAACCCAGAGATCTAATTTCCATGAACATTATATAATGAAGTTAATATCGTTGTTTCAGAATCATGTGCATATTGGTGAATGTACATGTCGTCTGTGTCTCTATATAAACCCTGTAGGTAGACATTGGTACCATTGCCTTATAGTATATGTATATATTGGTACCATTGCCTTATGTAACCATGTATACAGTAGCAACGTTGCCTTCTGCAACAATATAGACACTGTTACTATTGCTTTATGCAACCATGTAGACAGATAACACTCTCCATATGCACTGAAGACATTGGTACGATTACCTCATACAACCATGTACATACTGGCACCAATGTCTTATGCAATTATGTGGACGCTTATGCATGTAACTATCGATCACACTGAAAGCATCCAAGTCTACAGTAATACTGCTACTTTGATCATGGGAAATCTAATAGTGGTTAAATTGTCCAGGGAGCCACAAAATCAATGCTTCAGTATCGATATAGAACACTACTTCCTTAAATGCGAAACTGGCATTGTTCAATGTAATACCATTATTAGATATGGGGGCTGAATGTAATCATTTATCAGACCTCGTCTTCAAGGTTTGAATTCAGATCTTGTTTAACTATATCTGTCACACATCATTAGATCAGCATAGACGATACGAACAACATTACAGCGAAGACCTTCGAGTGAAAGAAGTTCAGCTGGACGATCCATTACATTGGACATCAGTACGTGGCACGGGGGCCACCAATCACAGCCCCTCATTTGCCATGCGTTATATTATCACTGGACACATCGAAAACGAATCATCTACTTTGAAATGTGTATTACAGCAGACCACGACAGACTAGGTTGTCTTCGTAACCTTTTACGCAGGAAGACGCGTATCTGCCAGGACAGCAAAAGCAGACAGATTTCCCGGTGAGATGCGTCAAGGACAGACAGTCACACACGATCCCAATAGGCGATTAAAGAAATCCTAGCTGCTGGTATATCTGAGTATTAGATTAACATTGACCCACATTAGTATTAGCTCAAGATTCGGTGTCAAACGTTAATCAATCATTATTTCTGAATACAATTTATTGAGGTCCGTGAGTATTAGGTTATAATTCTGTGAAACCTTTTATTAATCGTATTATTTCTACATGCCTATATTATTATAACCCTCCTATGACGTAATTTTATTGTTTTACAATGTGCTTTCTCCCATCACCGAGTACCATTCTCGTACTCGAATGTGAATATTGTTCAAATTTGGTGTATATTTTCATCAATCATGTTTCAAAAACTATCACGATAAGCATGATAGAATATCACTACTGCATCTGTTGGCGCGTCAAAATACATTTTTGGTGAGAACAGAGTGTGACACAGACTCTCTCGCTTTCAGTTTATTTATACACGTAGACTAATCTGAAATGCCGTGTACAAACTCTTATATACTTACCTTAATTTCTCATTATTATAAAAACACATGATATAACTGCGTGGTGTTAATACCATAATACAAATACTTCGCGAACCATCTAATATAATCTGAGTCCATGGTGTGTAGCTGAATGGCATATATATGAGCCTTAATTTTGCAATCCTCACGAGTGGAGTGGAGTGGAGATCTCGAGCTTTCAAATACAACCGGTACTATTAGTCATCAGGAAGACGTTATCCCAAATAGTTTGTCAATGAAAACGAAACCGAAACTAGCACCACCACCCTCTCCCTGAGCAAACAGTATTAGATGAAGATAATATTTTCGGTTAATTGATTTTGACCTTGTCAGAAATATACTGCCACTCGACATCGTCTATTTATTTCCTGACAGGCTTACACCTCGACTGCCGGCGACCGAAATTATGACGTCTGTGAACGTGACAGGTTTGTATATTATAAACGATGTTGGAGTGACTTGAAAGACGACACGAGCTATGGATCAGGTCGAAGGATGTGAGCCGGGTCTGAAGTGGTAAATGAATCGATTCCAGGATTAAATCGCTCTGGTTAACCGTCGTAAATGTACACCATTTGACAGTTAAGAGAAAATAAGAGTAATCGCGAAAAGTCGGAGATAAGACCATTGAAATATCAAATGATACATCATTATTAGAAGATATTCCATGATCCGTCAATATATCCAAGGACATCATATGATCCGTTATTATATCCAGAGACATCATATTATTATCCGTCAATATATCCAAGGACATCATATGATCCGTTAATATATTCAAGGACATCCTCTCATCTGTGTATATGAAGACAAGACGTCGAATAATCCACACTCCTTTCCAAGGACATCCCACCATGATACTTCGTGTCTCCGAGAACAACGAATGATCCTTCACTGAATCCATGGACATCCAATGATCCTTTGATCCTCGATAGATTCCAAGGACCACCTAGGATCGTTTATGTATGACATCGTATGATTCATCGTTGTTTCAAGTGGCGTTCTATTCTGATTCTTATTGTCTGAAGACATCGTATGATTATTTAACCATCCGACTGTTCTAACTGTGCAGTGGCCAATGAGACTTATCTGCTTCTCGAGTACATTTTCCAGGAAGGTCAAGAAACACTAATATAGTACTAGTATGTTAGGTAACGGTTCCTCGTATATGAGTACTGGTCAATAAATTAATTGAAATAGACAGATGATGTGTACTTTATGATTAATTGAAATAGATAGATGATGTGTACTTTATGATTAATTGAAATAGATAGATGATGTGTACTTTATGATGAAACATCGCTTGTTATGACCAATACTTATTGATGCTATGTGAAGTTTCCACGAATCAAATTTATTTCAATAAATTCATTCATTCATCTAGCCATTATTCTACCCATCCAGATATCAGCAAGGATATTCATTTTTGTGTATCTAAAGTAATCAGTTGGACATTTGTTAAGTTGTATTATAAGTTCGCATTTCAGAAATTGTTTTCTGTTGGATAGTGAACTAGGTTAGTATAACAGGCAACAGCATACTTGTTCATTAATAACACACAAACATTCCTGAGTAAATGGCGCCCATCACTATTGACATGAATAAGTAGGGGCACATGGTCCTGTGCATCGCTCAGGCTGGAAGTTAAGCATGATCGGGTGCGACTCGTGCGTGGATGGGCTCCGTGTTTCAGCTTCATTGAGAACACCCTGAGAGTATCTGTATGATTGGTGCCCGTCCCACACGGAGATAAGGCAGAAAAACATGTAGTGTCACCGTAAGCTAGTGACGTAGTTCGAACATATATGTGTTCGCAAAATTAATATTTCGCCGCCTTTTTATAAATTATATCATTACCTCCATCTTCTTATTGTAGTGAAGTACAATCTGTATAACACGCCACATTTATTACATAGGACATGGTATCAGTTCTAATTACATAGGACATGGTATCAGTTCTAATTACATAGGACATGGTATCAGTTCAATCTACAGTCCCTGCAATAATACTAACTATGCTGTACAACAGACCGTCCAGTGGTAGCGGAGCTTAATCTAGAAAACACATCATAGGAAATGTTGAAATGGTATCAGTTCAATCTAAAGTCCCTGTAGCAGTCTGCAGAAATACTAACCATGCTGTACAACAGACGTTCTAATGGCAGCGAAGTACAATCTGGAAAACACATTATAGGTATGGTATCAGTTCAATCTATGACTACACACTAACATGAAATAATACCACAGATGGCTGCACACTAGACGAGCATACAGCAATGCCTTCAACCATGATATAGAGTCACCAAATGATAGCATCAACGATCATCAATGATTTACCCACCGTGCGCCTCCTGAATGCCATAAACACTGAAAATCTATAATTGCTTTTAAGAATAAACCGTCAATGCCTTCATGTACGGTATGTATTGCTGTTTAAACTACTGCATATGTTTTGAGGATATTTGGAAAATTGTACATTTTCTGGATAATAAAATTACCAGTATTCAAACCAAGAAGTAGCTAAGAGCGTATGCTATGACTATAAGTAGGTGCCAACCCTGATATAATTGTTGATATATGTATGTAGCTAATTTAAATAATATCGGCTCTGCTTAGTCACCAAGGTATGGGTTAAATAGAACAACTAAAAACAACTCATACAAAGAATGGTTTTATTTAATGGGAATGATCTTATACTAGTAATCGCGTTCTATCCATCAAATGCATTTCATAAGTCACCTAGTTTAGAAATTACAAGTGTGTAGAACGAAATTGCATGTTATAGCAGTTGTTATACCATATAGGCTACGGTGTATTAAAATCGATTTTTCTATTCTTCTGCCAACTCTTGGTTTCTTGTTAAAAGATCGTTTGATCATCGGTACGTATGCAGCTTAACGATTGAACAAGGTTATTTTAATATCAAATAGTTCAAATGAGTATCGACGACTGGAACTATCATATATTTTCAATATGTGCATTTATATTGATACCAATGTAATTTGTTGTAAAGTATATTGCTACTCTATTGCTATTCAATACTGTAGATTTCAGGCAGTATAACTGCAATGGACAAGACATTAATCGTGTATGCACATTGCATGTATACAAGTGATTTGTGATTACATGCACGGGACCATATGTTGCGCCTGAAACTACACTGAGATGGTATAAATTATCATTTCAAAATGTCCAAGACATTTCCACGCAGTGCCCTATCCGAGCACTAGATGACACCAATGACTGCCCTGACCGCGAAACCATTCATAGCTTAATACAGCAATTTATATAAAAAAAAATTATCCAAAAAGTTTCCCAAAATATCTGAAATGCTTGAATCAAGTCGACAAAGGAAATAAATGATCCGGATTTTGCTGTTGGTGTATTAGCTGACGAAATGGAAGTAATTAGGTCTACGACTACTAAGTGCGAAACTAGGGCTGCCATCAGAGAAGCAAAGCTACTCCATAATAGCGCATCATAATAGTAGGCTATTGATAAGCCAGAGGTTTAAAGTATGTGTGGAGACTTTGTGCCATGGCCATAGCTCTTCCACAATGCTTGGTAATAGACAACATGTCTAAATGAATGACTTCAAAGCGTATGGAGAGAGCTCGACATGTCATTGCAAGCGATTTGTATTAATGCCTGTGTTGAACACGACTTAAAATAATCATAGATTACCCTTCTCTCGCTTCTTAACCAATTAAAGAAAATAGTCAAGTTTAAGTTTTAATAGATTCCATTTCCTGTACGATTTTAAGGACGCATACAAGATAAATACCCTCCACCTGGCGAACTCGCCATCTCACATCGTTCCACACAGTGCACTAGTATTCACTTATGATAAAAGGGAAGAATTATTCCGCCTGTCTGCATGTCCATATAAACTCAAAGCACCAAGCATACTATATTTGTCTAATTAAATCGTGATGGATATGCATTACCGAATGCACTTTTAGAAGCTGAGTTGATAAAGAATATCTTTTAAAATCCATGTTATGGTGATACGGATAAAGCAATACTAGTATTTCATATACTGACGCCCTAAATTTCACAGCAGGATCAACTCCCAGATGCCGCAGATGCCCTCAAAAGCAGTTCATGCCCCTAATCCAGCAGGGGGCAGATTACAAAAAAAGGGGAGGGGATAGTGCTAGTGTTAGATTTCATAATGGTCAAACGGACCAGATATACACTTCTAAGGTACCAAAAAAAAGTCAACAGCCACTAAACACAAGATAAAGTAAAAGTAATTGCAGATAGTTATATGTGAAAACACCATTCAGTAAATGAAAGGCTCCAAAGGTCGATAAGACTGTTTCATTTTGAGAAAAATGCATGAGTTGCATTTTAACATCTGAAGGAATTCAAACACATTGTTAATGAACAATGAAATGCCGAGTACGATGGCAATCGGTTATTAAATACTAGTACCGCCTAAGAAAAGCCGATCTTCAAAACAAGCCATAACACATTAGATCATTATCATTTTCAGTATTAATGTATTATAATGTTCACGAGGACAATACAGTAACATTATTAAGAAATAACTTCTGCATTCTTGTGATTTTAGCTGCATTCCTAGACTAAGTTAAAAGTCCAGGAACCAGGATCAAATATATATTTCATCTTCAACTTTAGCATATTTTTGTGTCCGTGTCGCTGTATATTAGTCTGTCACACCTTGTTCTCGCCCAAATACTCCTCTTCAAAGTATCCCCCTAGAGCAGTCATACAGTCTAGATTACTGGAGAACAAGCATTTCAGCCGCGTCTTTCATACAAATATAATACCAACAATCAATATAATTTATTAAAAAAATATTTACTAGTACTTTCACCCTCTTTCACAGTCAAGCAATAGCACATCTTGCTTGACTGTGTTGACTTTTCAACTCAACGTGCCGGGTTTTACTCCTCGCCAGACCTCAAACATCTC
>JAUTBT010057927.1:0-15067 GCA_032361225.1 Lepetodrilus schrolli | reverse complement strand
TTCCTGCTATTTTCCTACTAACCCATTCAGCGAACTACTAAATGTAGAGAAAAGTATTGTATTGTAGTGTATTGTATATATTCTCCATTGAACGCAAAATATACACAAAATACACATTATAAATATCCTTGATATTTCAGGGTGAAAGATTCCCGCTGTGACGTAAAACCCTCACTTGATATATCAGGGGCAGAAATAAGGCCTGGCCTCAGGCCAATGGCACTTAAAGCCAGTGTCGGGCATGTGTCGGGCCCTCTTGATAGTCCGTTCTGATTTTTTTAGAACTGCGAAATATGAATATAAATCAAAGTATACAATGTATTAATATTCATTATCACACACTCACACACGTCTCAATTGAGGTCTCCTATAACTAATATTTTTCTTTTATAATTATTGCCAAGGAAGGTCTCCTTTACTATAATCGACTTGATGCCAGCTTGGAAAAGGTATAATACAATATACAACACATAAAATATACGGTACATACATACACACTAAGAAGGAAGAAAACATAGTTGAAACTAGCATACATATTTTTGCAGCAAACCTGACGGTTAACTTCGACTATCTGGACAATCTGGTATCAAGCAGGTACACCTCCAACACCTCGCTGACTCACTCTGGATCTCGTTCGTCTCTGTCCTCCTCGCTGACCCAGAAGCGTCACGGACCTCGCGCCCTGCGCCATCATGGCAACATCCAGGCAGCCAGCCGGAGAATCTCCACCATCAAGGTTGTCTCCCCCGTCTCCTCGCAAGACTCGCATCTGATCGAAGCTGTGGCGGACGCGCAGGGCAGCCCACGGAAGCATACGTCTCAGAAGGCGCTCGAAGGTCAGGGGAGTCCGCGCAAACAGCCGTCGCAGAAGACCCTGGACGTGAGGAAGCTGGTGGAGGCATTGACACCTATCAGGGAGATGACTGCGGAGGAGGACACCACTGGTACAATGCAGACGGACAACAAGATTTCACAGATGTCCACATCTGTAGCTGCCAAAGATACATCCAGGAGTCGAGATGACTTTGTGAAAGTAGAGGTGACTAAGGCTTTTACCAACTACTGTAGTAATGCTGCTGGGGTGCATTCAGGCTGCACTACATTTCACTACATAGTACTATTTAGTCCTACGGAAGCCATTCAGCCAGCATTTGTAGTACTATGTAGTACTACTTTTCACTACAGGTCTGAACCCCGTAGTGTTTTGTAGGAAAACCCAAAGCATGGACTGGACGCATGCACAAACTGATTTCCTGCTATTTTCCTACTAACCCATTCAGTCAACCACTACTTTGTAGAAATGTAGTGCAGCCTGAACCCACACCTTTCATATATTAATGTTAGTCCATTAAATTAGTCCTTGTTAGACAATGGATTCAATTTACTTTTTAATAAATTTTTTGTTTTTATGTTGGTGGTGTATTGTATCTGGTAGTTCAACCATACCCAATGTCAGATTCGAATTATTTGATAATAATGGGAGCCATTACCACAACATTTAGCTAGCTGAACTATCTGGCAATATATTTAAATGTCTGAAAGTACCTCAAAATTTGTTATGCAGTTTACTGCATACCATTATGATATGTGATAAAACATTTTTTAAATGATGTAGTTAATTGGTAATAAATCTCTCCCCGGCATTCTTGTAATATATTACATGTAAAAATATAATCATAACATATATATTTCTCACTTCTGCTGGCTTTGTGATGCATATCTTTCTTGACTGTGTGGACTTTGCAACTCAGCGTGCCGGTTACTACTCTTCGCCCAACCTTAAACATTTATTCACCCAGGTTCCTGGGCATCTCATCGTCTCGTTTTTAAGAGAGATTGGTCTGTATCATAAGTTTTAATCTTTCATTTCTGCATACTTGGTTCTATTGCATTCACACTATGTATTCCATTTCATCAATAGTTGGCATATCATTCTTTGTTCTCAATCATGTCTTTCTTGCTACAATTCATTTTTGACTCATTTATTTCATAATTAATAATTCCTCGTCGCGTATGGGTGAAAGATCACCGCTGTGACGTAAAACAATAATTCACTCACTCACTCACTCACTTCTGCTGGCAAAGTAATTATCATTACATGATTTTCCTGTACTTGTTTGTGAGTAGTTAAGTTTACTTTCAGTCTCATCCTGCGTGCAAAGGTCCGACGTTTGTGAAGTCTACATTCAATGTATATGGTCACAGTCCACTGGTGGCTCACTTCATGCAGATGAAGAGGATGACAGTAAACACAGGCATCAACCTACGCATTCAGAGAACAGAAATGGAAAATCTGCCTCCATATCCTTTGAAATTTCACAGAAGCATGTCTGTTAGGATCTGTATCATGGCGATATGTTTTACGTTACCTGAAAATTGGACATGGACCATGACCTGGCCTCAACTTTGCTAATAACTTGAAACCTGACGTTAACTTTCACCTTAATGTTAACTTTGTAAAGGCTTAATTATGTAAGCTACTGAAAATGGTGTATGGCCCATGTACTGTACCTATCAAAGGGAAATTTAAATCAAATGTTTAGTGCCATTGATACCTTTCTGTATTGTCTATTTTTTTCAGAAAATGGTCATTCTTTCTTCTCAACAATATTTCAGATTATGTATTGTATTTTCTAATGAGTTTGACTGGCAGTCTTCCTTAGCAATGCTTACTTTGGATGCCCCGACATACAGGGATGTCATCAGAATATCCATGAAAAAAATAAGAGACATTGAAAAAGAGTTCTCACAGTAAGTTCTCACAAAATGACAATAGTATTCTATCAAAATCTATTTAATTCTTGAATTTTCAAGGAGACCAATATATTTGCCAGTATATTGTAATCTTTCTTTCTCATAGGGTGTATTCCCAGAACATGAGGGAGAATGCCATGTTTGTGAAAAAGCAGAAGGTTCTTATGCGTGAACACGAGAGGAGAGAGTCGGCACTGCTGTCCAGAACTAAGGAAGTGAAGCGACTCAGTGATCTGCTGATCCTGGAACAGAAGGTTAGTTAGTGAGAAATATAGACACAGCATTTCCTCTACACAGGTCTGGCTGTGTATGAAGCCATCAGCCACCTAGGTCTAGTCTGGGCTGCATTCAGGCTGTACTACATTTCATTACACTACACTATGATTCTACAAAGTAGTGGCTGGCTGAACACAATTGAAGCAAAATAGCAGCCAATTTGTTTGCACATGTGTGCAGTCCATTCGCGTTATGCTTTGTTTTCCTACAAAAAACTACGGGGTCCAAATTACTTATGCTGGCTGGATTTGAGAGCAAAATGTAAATTAAGCATGAAATTGTACTCAGAAAGGTTTCGTAGATGCGGCAGTTAGCAGTAAATCTATAAGCACAGTATTGGACTGGTGAACCAAGGATTGAAGGATGGCAACTGCACAGCGGACAGTGCATCAGGTATTATGATCATGTTGGAAAGACGATTTCTGTGGACATCGACGCTAGGTCCTCTGTTCTGCCACCATGTTACCACCCATGTGGGTAATTAGCCAGTGTTACTTCTCAGGCTAGCAAATGTAGAATCTGTAGGTCATAACATTGTTGTACATCATAACTTTAATCACCTTTCCAACACGATCATAATACTTGATGCACTGTCTGCCGTGCAGTTGCCATCCTCCAATCCTTGGTTCACCAGTACCATAGTGCTTTCAGATTTATTGCCAACTGGCACATCTATGAAACTTCACAATTCACGCTCAATTTACATTTTACTCTCAAATCCAGCTAACATGAAAAGTTGTAATGGACACAATTTAGGTCGGAAATCTATTTATTTATTTTTAATAGCAAAACTGATGAATATTAGTCGATTCCCTATTCAGAAATGTCATGATCATCAATATTTAACCAAAAATGTATTAATTTAAAGAGACACCAGCTAGGTCGCAATTTGAAATTTGTATAGCACTGCTGAATATTATTTGATTCTATTTGCAGAAAGACCGGGACTCTATATCCGTGGGAGCTAATGCTATGATTGAGGCGGCACTGATGGCTCAGGAGTGATATACCAGTCGCTCGTTCATCTAGTTATATGTCTGTTTTGACAGAGGGAGCACACTACCTCCATCAAAGTTGAAGACCAACAACTTAGTTGGGACATGCCAGCAGCCTGTCTCTACTTCTATAAACCCGACGGTCCCCTGTGTAAGCCGTCTTGGTATTATGTCCCCTTGCTGATACTATTCTTCCTGGGTTATGTCCCTTTGCTGATGCTCTCCCATATATCTTTGCAACAGAATCTGTTCTTCCCCCAAGTTTCACAGCAATGTTCTTGCCAAACCCTGCTATTACATGAGTAGAGAGGAATTTCATCTCCATATTAAGGTTAGTGTTTATTGAAAGGTTCTTTATTTGTCTTGCCGTCCACGCTGTCTGGTGTCTCGAAAGTATCACCAATGCAATAGTAAGTTAAACTTTAAATAATTAACATTAAAGATGTTCTGTTGTAATCTATAATAAAAGCATCATACATAGAGCAGGATGAAGATTACAATCTATGTCTTGGTATAACTACACCAGTCACTATGCATTACTAATGGCAGTACCCTTTACACTTGTTACTAGAGGTAGATGTATTGGCTCATACATGTTTGATATCGTGAAACACAATATTGAATATAATATATACCATATATGAATTGTCTGTGATATTCTACAATCTTTTGTTTTATTGCCCTGTGATATATTTTTTTACCAGTATTGTATATCAATTGTATTTTGTGTGTTTTATATCAGTTACAATTTTCATGAATTATGTTTGGTTATATCATATGAAATGTAATAGCTCGGTGGAGTGGATTTGCTGCAGTTAAAATAGCATGGGCATAACCATGTTAATAGATACATGTATTTGTATAAAGTTGACCACAATGTACATTTATATAAAACATAGAAACTGATCTATATTAATTATTCGGCAAAATATAATATATTTGTACAATAATGTAGTCTTTGTTAAAACCTTGTGAGAAATCATTCGGAATATTTTATTAAACCCTGGTCATATAATAATTATATGTTTGAATTTCCAGAGCTCATGGGAACTTTCTTCTCATTTGCACTGTGTGCAATACTTATAGTTAGTGACAAGGATTTTATTTAAAGTGTGATAAAGATCCCTCCATTCATATTTGTAATCGAGGAGACAAGAGTTGTCATACAATAGAGATAACGTCATTATGAATGCATGATTAAGAAAGGAATATAACCAAAAATTGTTACAGTATGCAGTACATTAACTGATTATTGTTGTGAATAAATGATCTTCAAATCGAAATAAAATATTTTTGAAGCGCTGCTTTCAAGATTCTTTCACTTATAGCATGGCTTGTCAGTTTAGGGCCGGAGGAAATAGAACATCAGTAGCACTGAATATTGCAGTAAACCTGCAAGCACTGGCTGGTACCGACAGACCACGGATGATATTGCCACAGTAGACATCGCATTCTATCAATATAGCTTCAGAAAGGTAACCTTCGCGAAAATTGAGGCTGGGTTTCTGGGACAAGATTTGAACCCAGGGAATTTGGCTAATAGGTTAATCAATTTCATACTACAGAAGCCATTGTTTGCCGATATTTGGTATTAATATCATGGGACAGTTTTGTAAGAATGTTTAATTAACTGGCACACACGACTGTTTTGAATACTGGGATCATTCTCAAAACGGTCTTTTCAGTCGACACCGTTCTGAAGCAAGAGAGCAAATTTTAAGCAGTCTGTCTTTGAATGACATTCCCATGAGCAACAACTGGTACAGAAAAACCAGGACTATTAATACACTTACATTGCAACCCTTCCTGCACAATATATTTAATATGCATCTACAAATTAATAGGGCCAACAGAATTTTCCTTTTGTAGAAAGCACCTTTAAGTTACACCATGAACAATGATTACGTTTTTCCAATCCAAAATTACATCTTATCGACTCTATTCCTGGCTTGTCTTTGTTTATGCCGATGTTATCTGAATATCAATGTGCAAAATGCACTTCATAGCTTTTTAGCATGAAATGTCATATGATTTTCAGAGTGTTCATGCAATGTATTTCAAAACAATGCTTGACTGAGTAAACAATGTATTTTGATGCTACCATGGGATATTTTTGCTAAGAGCACAATATTAATTTATATATCAGCATAAATAAAAACTGGCATTTTAGGTAGTCAAACTATATTTTCCCCACTCTCCACATTCTGTTCAAGTCCCTTGGGCCTTTCAAAAAACACATCAACGCGAGACACTTAATACAGTTAATTTAATTGTATAAATTAAATTATAACAACACATGATAAATGTTCATATAAGTATAAAAAATAGTATTCAAAGATGCATCCAACATTCAAATTTTACTTAAAAGTTTATACTCATTATACAATAATAATAATAATCTTTCCAAAATTGTAGTACATTAACAAAGAAACATTGAAACCTTAAAGTAACTGCACCACTTGCAAAATTACCAACATAAAAAAAAGGATTATTCCTGAGAGAACCTTGCACATTAAATTGAACACTGACTCAAATAATTCACTGTAGAGTTAATAAAGCTAGCCATCTTGTCTTCAGATTTAAAACCTATTCTGAACACATTACAATGAATTGAATTCAAGCAGATTCGGACAATGTCAATGCTACGTGACCTTTACCGTGCTCTACATTACAACACTGAAGATGGTCGGAGAAGGGAAGGTACCAGAGGACCATGGGCAGCAAGACCCCGGGGAAGCTGGCCGTCCTGTGGAAACATTACGCGACGATCACCCAGAGAATGCGCAAGACCTGTGGCAACCTGGTTGGACGGACTTGTTGTACGCGAGATCCCTGCCATACAGACTTTCTAGTGAATGTGTGAAGATTCCTGCAATGCATGCGTTGTGAATGTATTGTGTTGTAAGAATGTGTTATTGACAATTATTGTTTTATGTGTGAAAATTGCTTTACTTATTAATGTGGTGAATGTGTTATTGATAATTATTTTGTGGGTGTGAATGGATACTATGTGGTTAATGTGTTGAAATATAGAATGATGCTGTGTGTATGCTTTGTTGTATTCTTTTTCACGATATTCGACTATTCACACTTCACGAAACTAACATACTAAGTGAATTGTTTCTCATTGGCTAATTGAGCATGTGACGGTAAATAATTGTTTAAAATTATCGTTAGAAACAAGAAAGAACAGGTGACGGTGAATAATCGTTCAGAATAATAGTTTGAAACATGTCAGAATCAGCATAGGAAAGAGGTCTGAATCAACCTAGGAACAGGTTCAAATCAGCCCTGGTAAAGAGGTCCGAAACAGCCTTTGTCCCGTCTGAATCAGCCACAGTCCAAATGAGCCTGATACCAATAAATTAATGACTTAGAATAAGTGCATCACATTCCTGAATGAAACAACATAAAATGGCAGACAGTCAGATGGGACACTGTGTGAGAAAACAAGTGGTAATATATGAATATTGCCTGCAAATATGTCTATTTTATCATTAGACCCAAATTGTACTTTTGTATGGTACCTCAGCTTTAACTGATACTTGATGTATTAGTCTAATTAAAAATGAATGTATCTTCACTATACATTTACTTTATTATTTATATATTTGAATTGGGGTTTGCATCTGCTTTCTAGATTCTTTCACATATATCATGGCTTGTCAGTTTGGTCTGTTAGTTTATTAAACTGTTATTGTTAGCAAAATATTATTAAAAATATTATTAAAAATGTAGTCGCAAAATTAAACAGTATTAATAAAACAACCACTTAGGAACATAACATAATAGTATATGTACAACTTAATACAACATGTCGCCCGTATCAATTGAGATGATGAACATAAATATACCAGGGAATTGAACATCTTGACATTTATAGTCAAACACTTACCAGGAATGAATGAATTAATTATGGAATCCTGAACAGAAGTTTTGGTCAGCTGTGATGTGGGAAAACGTGTTCAATATCGAGTCAACAGCTGTGCTTGAATAACAGAACAGGACAAGATAATAAATTTCTCATATATCCAACAGTATGAGAGCACTGGCCATTATCTTCAAAAGAACAAATACTGCCTTGTTTACTTTACTTCTGTGAAGTCTTATCGATCATGTTCCATGGCACAACAAACCCACTAACAATCCACCTGCACACAGACATTACTACTGGCGTTATGAACACCCGCAAAAGATTGCTTCCCGCTGGTCTTCGTACAATGTGATCATCTTGTCGTAACCAATGTTGGCATCAAGAACCTGAAATGAAGAAGTATTTAGTTCAAATAATAAATTAATTTTAAGAAGAGGTGTCAAAAGACCAACACAAAATTATAATTCATTCTGAAATACCCATATTACTGAATATGACCACACCACAAATATATTGTGGAAACATCATACAAATCAGTGAATACAATCATAATGCATGGTGTGATTTTGCCTCACCAAAACAGGAGCTGGGAGACTTCCGAGTGTCCGTTTCACCAGCCATTCTTCATGTAAGTTGTGCAAATCTTCAATAAATGACTGCAAACAAATGTAAAGTCATGGTTAGCATCAATAGGTTGAATAAACATTCGTCGCGAATGGGTGAAAGGATCCAGCAGCGACGTTAAACTCCATAATCACTCATTGTATAAAAATAATCATCAGAATCCACTATCCATTATATCATAGATATCGAGCCACTAAAAATGACAATTATGGACCATTCAAGCTAGACTAATAAACATTTTCAAGCCTGCTTTTCATGTAATGACTGTACTGTAATCTCTGCATAAATCTTGAGAATGTCATTGTACTATTATAGCAAGTAACGAGATATGCCTTCACACAGAATGGAACCCAGAAAGATTTTTTTCCCGGCCAGTGGAATGACCAAATGATATCAGTCGGAATTCCAATTTCTTCCAGAGACCAGATCAAATGGGATATATTTATTTCTAAATTTACTTGTCGATAGTCAACCCGGATGGTGGTGAGATTCTTACCATAGGAACTCCTGCTTCTTCTTTTCGAGATCTCTTCTTGATTCTCTCGTAGCACACCTCTGGGTCAGCACGTAAATACACTACAGTGGAAAATGGACATATAATTCAAACTAAAAACTAATGTACTTTATAAATATTGTCGACTGTAGTTAAAGCTGCATCTATCAATGCAACAATCTCACAACCATATCCACCCTCATTATATTATAATTAATCAACAACATTAAAATAAATATTGATTTAGCATTTGTATGAGTGAGTGAGTGAGTGAATTTTTGTTTTACGTCACAGCGGGAATCTTTCACCCATACGCGACGGTGAACCAATCAACTATACAATTTAAATGGGTTAAAAATGAAAAGTTTGATTAAAAGTGAACACATGATTAAACAAATGGAATGATGAAATTAAAATTGAATAAATATTGTGATTACAATAGAAATAAGTATGCAGTGGTGAAAGATTAAAACTTGTGATATAGACCAATTTCTTTTAAAAACGATAGGATGAGGTGCCCAGGAACCTGGGGGAAGAGATGTTTGAGGTCTGGCGGGGAGTAAAACCCGGCACGTTGAGTTGTACGAGTCTTGTTCCATATAGCTGTTGCAATACTGTCAAACGGGTATTATTCGAATGTCTCTAATTTTCACGAAATTCACTATTTGTATTTGATCGTGAATTTAAGAAACACGCGAATAATATACTACTTGGAAATATTACAGAACGAGGGCCCACTCTCTACCCAGGTCGAGACTCATTGGTTCAGGCTGAAGGCCGACTGAGTGTCTATGCCATTAATTAGATGACAATTTGATTGGATTATAGTTACGTAACAACACTATAAACTGTTACGGCTGGACTATATCAATCTATAAACGGACATGACTAATCACAAGTTTAACACTTTAACACTGTGTTCACCGCACATGCTTTTAACAGATTAGCCTGTGAATTGGATAAAGCGAATTCTACAAATCGTGAATGTTTTTTTTTACTTAAATTTTACAAAATCGTGAAATTTGTTAGCCGCAAATAATACGCGTTTTACAGTATTTGAAGTGACACGGATGAATGAATGAATGCATATTAGAACATTACGTCGCAGTGGGAATATTTCACCCATAGGCGACAACTGAAGTTGCATGAAAACAAAGAAATTATTCTGTTTACTAATACTACTAAGATTATAGCATCTTTAACTTACCAATGAGATCAATGTCCACCTTTTGCGTCCTAACCAGATAGTCAAACCAATCTGTGAGGACTGCATATTCTAAACCATTGATTGTTTTGCTGCAATAGTACAGTACCAATAAATTTATGCATGATGATGAAACCTTTTTTTTTTAAATCATAACACACCATTCAAGTTCAACAATAACTTAAATATAGTTTACATTTTGCCATTTTGTGAGAAAATTGAAAATATATATATTTTGTGTGTATTTGAAACAGATTTCTCTAGACAATGATGTCTGGTTACCATCGTGGGTCATTTGATGGGTCATTTAATGGATTTGAACATCTTAGCCAATAGTACAGTGATTTTGACACACAAAAGAGAGCTTTCGCAACACCATGGTTACCATTACAGATACAGTTACATCATCAGTTTGTGTGCAGTATGTGACGTCAGAGACGCCCGATGTGTCGGTTCCCGTTTTTTTTTATATGGATATCTAGCCTGCTACATGCAAGGCAATTACTGTTAACTAATTAAAGTATTTGAAGGTATTTCTTCACGGTTTTTCACATATATTTGTTTTCATATTGTAGTATATATACTGTAGTTCATACTAACAGCTTTAGTTGGGTGCTAGCATAAAGATAAACTGGTTTAATTGTTGGTCAAAGCAACATGCCAAACTGTACATAGATCTACAGCAGACTATGCTATCTCGGGTCTAGTACTACTAACAACAAATTATGTTCAAATATTTATTTAGAGTAACTACGATGCTTGTAATACTGTACACCTGTTTTCTAATTTTATCTTTAAGTATTTCTTCAAACTGAGATTTGTTTTCAAGTTGACAACTTGATTAATAAAATAGATTTTCAACGTTAAACTTCATCTTCTTACACAAGTCATCTCTGTACATATGGAAATGTTCAAGATCTGAATAAAATGCAGAGAATGAAGGGTTGACATTTCGTCGCCCTGACGCAGTGAACGTTCATATTTTTCTTAATTTGTATGAGCGCCAGTCTAAGACTACATATATAATCATGCTATGTGTGGCAGTACATAGACTGGTATTTGGAGTGTATTATTTTTAATAAGGAAGAATTTATGATAAAATATCTGCTTGGCAGTGCCATTGCACTAAGAGAGCTCTTCAACGGTTGGTTAAATTTATTACAATCTGACCAACGTGGGGAGAGATAAGAAAACACTAGCTCCATATAGCCTTGTTTGATATCGGAATGTTGCGATTTTCTTGGAAACAGTATGTCGGATCTTTTTAATGATAAAAAAAAAAAGATCGACAGAAAACAATAAATTGAATATTATTGTTATCGGTCAGATGACCTGTGACACAGACAAACAAGCGGTCGTACAGGAAATGTATCGGTCAATGACTGGTGACCGATGCCCATCTGAATCACTGTAGTCCATCGTATAAAGAAATTAATGGTAAAGCAACTAATTGTAATGAAACATTGCCGTACCTTCGATAATTGTTCTCAACAAAACAGTAGCGGGTGCTGTACAAGGACCGCTCCAACATCTTGATCGGCTTGGTCTGTGTACAAAAATACAATTTGTATTTTTTGTTTAAATTGTGGTTTAGAGCTGCTTTCAAGATTCTTTCACTTATATCACGGCTTATCAGTTTAGGGCAGGATAAAATCTGCAACATCCATAGCGCTGAATGTTGCAGTCAACCTGCGAGCACCGGCTGGTACCGACAGACCATAATATATATTGATATTTTGATTTATCGGGACTGCTTAATATCATTGAACGAATCTTTCGCCTACATACTATGCTTCCAATTTACAATCCACCATATTACAACATTGACAATAATACTCAAAATACAGCCACGATTTCACACACTAATACCGGTACTGGGCACCATACTAAACATAAATTGGTGATAGGAAAAAAAAAAAAAAGCAATTTTTATTGCCTAATGGCACAGTCAATTGTTGTCAAATTGAACAGACCACTAAACAGGTGGATCAGTGACAAAAAGACTTACATGTGGTACGGTATGCATCTTGATCCGAGTCAGCTGTGCGTACAGGTTGAAGGAAAAGCTCCATCGAGATGGGTCCTCGTACAGTAAGCTCTAAAAATCAAAACCAATCATACGGTAATTATTGAGCGAATGATTTTGTTATTTGTTTTACCGCATTTCCAATATTGAACTTGACAACATTAGAAAATTTAAATACAATAATACAATAATCAGCATGAGCTAGTAAAACAAGTCTCTCTCTCCCTCTCTTAAATGAGTTATCAAAACTGATATTATGCGAGGCTTTGCCAAGTATATCATTTTTTGCCAACCAGTGTAATAAATTCAGTAATATATGAACACGAATGTGAGATTCTATTTATAACTAACTGTATAAGCTATTGTAATATCGATTTTCAGTCACATACACTATATAGGCAAACATCTTGGGAAGTGGGTTAAAGCACGCAGACAAAATATAGTAAATGTGTAAATATTAAAACATGTGTTTGCATATTTAATTGAAGAAATATTTTAACTTTATATTCGACAAATTCAGTCCCAAGAAGAAGCTCTAAAAGAGGTCCAAAAAGACTGATATCGAGTACGAATACAATCATAAAAATCAGTTGTGTTATTGCACTACTGAAAATATTGATATTTATTGCATGAGTTCATTGCACTCAAAATTCCTATGTTGCGTGATAAAGTAGAATATCATCGACCACTCTGCGAGACAGCAACTCACCAAAACATTGTGTCCATTTACATTTGTCCACTGATCAACTGGCTCTCGTACTGCCTGCCATGGAAACATCCAAATAAATACAAAATTCCAATATTTTATAAAAATCATTGTACATTTGTGGGATATTTTCATAATTTGTCAGATAAACAAATTATGTCAAATAGTAATTGGAAATATTCGTATGACCTGCGATCATACATGGAAAGAACTGACCTCGAGATTAGAAAACATTTTTAATACAATTTAATGCTCAAACTCAAATTTTATTTGCGAACAAAACATTTCAGCTGAGCAAGAAAATGTACTCCAAAGAAAGTGTTGTAATGTCATTGCCTTGTAAACATGGTAAGAGTTGATGTTTTGAAATGCTATTCAACCACAAGGCAAATCAAGTAGCAATTATCATAATTATAGTCCATGCTCACCTGGACTAAGTCGGAATTCTGGTAGTAATCCAGCAAGGTGGTCTTGCCACTGCCAATGTTGCCCTCCACCCACACCTGTACCAACATGGCAACCGTGGCAATTAATGTGTATGAACAATTCACTCTGAACTACTGATCAATGCAAATTAACTTTCTTTTTCTCTCTTTTTTTGTTGTGAATTGGGGTTTAGCATGTTCGTTTAGTTCCGCTTTCAAGATTCTTACACTTAAATCACGGTTTGTCAGTTCAGACCAGATTACTATCTTTGACTGACTGCATGGCAGTCATCAACATGGGCATCAACTTATTCTTAGAGTGAAACTTTTACAAATTTTAATTACTTGTTAAAGCTATCATGGTTATTAAATTTCCATGATTTGGCCAGATTATTTTTGATGGATATTGATGCTAATTATCGCTATATTCTAGTGACTTACTGTGAACTTTTTCTCATCTGGACTAAAGGACAAGTCGCTTCCTAGACCAGAGTCATCAGCTGAATCTGGAATACAGTGTTAGGTGAAAGGTCTAACAGCAGGCATGATGGTCAGATTAGAATCTAATTTAGATGTCAGTAATTAAGCTTAAGGAGAGATGAGCAAGGTAACAGGATGAACGGATCGGGGGAATTATAATGTCTGGCACCCATGATACTAATAATATATTGATAATGACCATATTTAATAATACTAGACAAAGGTACTTCATTACCATAATGCATCTAGGCTTATTTTTGAGATTATAACATGCAGGAATGTGAACATCATTTCCTGGATGTATCACGTGTAGAATACGCTATGCTAAACATGATTCATCTCTGAATCGAACAGAAATTTAAGCACACAATCCGTATTAACGGCTTATTATTTTATCTGGAGTTTAAATTATTGTGCTTGTGTTTGGCTATCAGCGGAACTTCATAGATTCTGGGAAATTCTTAGATATTCTAAAAATAGACCTGACTTGCTTACGGGCCCAATATACCAGTATACTAGTATAGTTTATTAATACATTTCAGAATAATACATGCATTTTAAACATGCCACAAGTCCTTCAAGCATTGTTTAATTAAGAAATTTGCTAAACAATTAAGGCAATAATCAGTGTTCATGGATAAAATTTTGATTATTAAAAACAAAAATGAAATAAAAGTGTTGCAAACGAGATGACATCAAAATGTTTCCGTTTTCTTTTTTGGTTGCAGGAAAATTATCATCTGCTTTTACTGCTGTAGATCGCTGGTATTTATCATTGGCTAGCATGCAATGGCATGGAAGCACAAGTTGATGCGATAATTATTTCTAATAAATTCTGATCATTGATGTAATTGTAAAAAGTACATATAATTATAACTGTCCAAATAGAAACATATCCATGTGTAAAGACTGACACTTTCCATTATTTCCATGTTGATTTAATTTTTATTGAGGCTTCATTAATTTAATGACCTATCCTATGTCATTAATTTGCATTTGACCTCTGGATAGGCACTTGATCTTGTGATCTATCTGCTATCTGACAGTGTCAGAAATAGGTACACGGCAGAAATGGGATACAGCAGAATATCTATTAACCCTCAGGCTGCCAGATTGTTTTACGACGTCATGACGTCACAGCCACATTAATTGTGGTAATACTTAAAATTATACAGTGATCTACTTAAAGTTGAATATCTATATTACTGTT
>JAUTBT010057926.1:19688-33562 GCA_032361225.1 Lepetodrilus schrolli | reverse complement strand
GTAGCGCTCTGAGCATGCTTAAATGGATGGAGTGAGCGCCATACAAATATACTTTATTATTATTATTATTATATTATATTACCAACCCATCAGCTAGGAAGCAGGTTATTATAGATAATAATTAACGATCATATGCAACACAATCTGGTAAAGACTACTAGTATTCAAACCACCCCATTGTACATTATAACATGCACGACATGCATGTCAATTTAGCAAACTTAATGTTATGCACACAGAAAAAGGAAAAACGCTGAATGGACCTTCGGAGAGTAGTTCAAATCACTAGCCCCACCAATCATGTAAATCATGTTAATTATGGTGACAGCTTAAACGCTCACATTACTATTGTTCCTTATCTCCAACTGCACCGAATTCCATCTTGTCTGTGGAACGATTACTTAGCCAATGCTGAGAATAGATTATTCTTGGCTTTGGCTAAAACTCAGCTTATCTGTTGTAGAAGGAGCCATATCCTAATGATAATGAACAGTAATCACCATGCCGAAGTCAGCCAAAGTCAGCCAGTACACTTTCTATTGAACACAAAGTCTATGGATAATGATGTTAATGAAACTGCATGAAGTAATCAACTTCTTCCCCAGAACAACATGCCTGTAATTAGAATGCATATTATCCCCAGTATGAGATAAAACGGTGTTGGATAACTGATTTATATCGCCAGGCTGTGATGGTTGCGCTGGTCTAGCTTGACCTTCTGCGTGGATACTTGGACTTCCAACGTCATCTCAATCATTAAAATGTGTGCATTCTTATTGCGCCATGTCCAACGCGTTCTCAGGGCGTTACATTATTACCCCAGTCAATGGATCAGTGTGCACTCATTTACTTTTCCAACACCCTGGGGAGTATACAACCCAAGCTGGACAATATTGGACTTGTGACTAGTTTAGACTAAACTTTGTTAAATGAAACACATTGTATAAAATAACCAAGGGACCGACTTCACAGATGAGTGTTATGGAATTCTCCCTCCTATAGTGCCATTGGTGGTATAAAGGGAATGATATATATGCCAAGTGAATGCACTTTACATTTAGCATACTTAAAGCTAAAAAAAATTCATCAAAATTTGTGATTGTATACCTTTAAATTTTAATATGAATGTTATTAAAGTTTCCGTAGATTCCAACAACAAAAGTAACTGAAGAAGACAGGTATATAATAATCTTACGGACACTTCCTGATGAACACCTATCGGCCTGAT
Source organism: Lepetodrilus schrolli (assembly GCA_032361225.1). Lineage (NCBI taxonomy): Eukaryota > Metazoa > Mollusca > Gastropoda > Lepetellida > Lepetodrilidae > Lepetodrilus > Lepetodrilus schrolli. The sequence continues at coordinate 32,334 of JAUTBT010057926.1, read as the reverse complement.
CCAGTATTACCCACAATGCCTTGCCCATGACCTCGGTGTCACGTACAACAAATAAACTGTTTGGGACAAGCTGGGAAAAAAGGGTTAATGGTTTGCCGAGACTGCAACGTGATGCTCTCGTCTATTTATTCACATTAAGTGTCAATTGTTCTAACAAGCTTGAAATAATGAGAGGTTTACCTGAGAATGCATATAATCTGTCCAATTAGATGGGCTTCTTTCCTAATTGATGGAATATTTTGGGACTTAAGCAATTATTTGGAAAACCAAACGTTTAATGTTTAACCATAGCAAACGCAATCTATGGACTTGATTCACGTTGTTGATTAACAGTGCAACATGAAATCAATGAGTTTGATCAATGTAGAAACACATATTGATATATCTTGAAATACCCACATTCTCTTGAATATGTTATAAATACACCCACATTCTCTTGAATATGTTATAAATACAATGTAATGCTTAGAGAAGCTAATTAATAATACAACCAATATACAAAATAATTTTTGTATGATTGTGATACAAATGTTTCAATACTGTGCATTGGCAATATCAAATATTTACCCAATGGCCACTGATATGAAAATTAAAAGAATAGATTTCTAGTATTGTGCATCCCTTTTTCTACAAAATATTGACATTTTACTATTCATTCACAAATATTTATAAAAATAACTGAAGGTAATAATGATGTAATGGTACTTTTATAAAATTTGATTTAAATATATTTCCAAATGTTCAATCTAATTATTTTCATGAGCATTAAAAGTTGTATAAAGTGATCGTACAACTACTAGATATTCACTGTAGTGAGTAACATGTGTAATGGCCATCTCAACACCATTGATCTTTTTCAGTATTTGTCAAGGGAATGTTTCAGTATTTGTCATGTTTGCACTGCCTGGGATATCAAGTTTATTCAGATAGATGAAATCTGAAATGTGTATTTTGGCTGAGCCAGCTCACTGAGCAAAGACCCTACTTTGGGAGTTGACATTGATAGCTTCGAGGAAAATATCGAAGCCACCAACCATGAGCTGAAATAGCAGAATTTAACAGATTTATGCAAATTTTTCACATAGAAATGGGAAATATTAGAAAAGAAAAAAAAATGTCTGCTATCTTTGGAATATGACATCAAAATAGCCTTTGACTGTTGATGTAAGCTGTGAATCAGGAAGTATCTTGACACTAGTAAGAAACACTGAAGAATAATCTTGCAAGAAATAATCTAGACACCATCTTATAGGCAAACACCCTGTAGGAAATACCCCTTATGGCCACAATGTACTACTATTATCATGATTATAACTATTTATATATTGCACTAATAAAAAATCCTATATCAAATGTCCACATGACATGGATCTGTAATTATAACTTTGGAACAAATGACCTGTTTCTATACAGACTTTGTTTGTGAAATACTGCACAGTTAATATTAATCCTATGGGACATGAATGCATTCCATATTGATCTGCTACCATGGTGCAGAATCTGATGCAATCTCAAACCTATTAGGAAGTCTAACACACAGCATAAGTACATAGATACAATATGTACATGCAGACAGGAGCCAATATATCTGCTAAGTGAGTGTTACACACACAGAGACGCACGCACGCACGCACGCACGCACGCAGGCAGGCAGGCAGGCAGGCAGGCAGGCAGGCAGGCAGGCACGCACGCACGCACGCACGCACGCACCATATATTTACTCTGTATACTTTGTATACTTTGCTATTTCTACAGTAATCATTGACATAGTCCTGACATAATCAAGTCCTGACATAATCAAGTCACTACCACAAGGAAATTGAATTGAACTATATTGGCCTTGTCTGATTAGAAGTCAACTATTTCCTGTAATGATGGTAATTGGCAATTATTTTCTACAGGTGTCGCTAATTGAACACACCTAGTGTCCAGAGAATATCCTACAGTGTTGACCTGCCAAACATTCTACAACCCAGAATGTCCTAGCACTGTGACCCTCCATTGAACCTGCACACAAAATGACACATCTAGAGGCAGACCAGAGCCAATATATCTGCTGAGTGAGTGTTACACACAGAGACCCAATAAATATGTTAGTGTTACCCTTAACTTTAAACTTCTATGCGAGCAGGATATTAATACGAAAAATGCGACTGTCTTGTGGTCGCAGTTAATTCCTACGCATTAAATACATTCTGTATTTTAAGACCAAATCGAATAATGTGTACCCTGATTTCGTGCAGTATGAAGGCCAGGCAGTATGAAGGCCATGCAGTATGGAGGCCATGCAGTATGGAGGCCATGCAGTATGAAGGCCATGCAGTATGGAGGCCATGCAGTATGAAGGCCATGCAGTATGGAGGCCAGGCAGTATGAAGGCCATGCAGTATCGAGGCCATGCAATATGAAGGCCATGCAGTATGAAGGCCATGCAGTATGAAGGCCAGGCAGTATGAAGGCCATTCAGTATGGAGGCCATGCAGTATGGAGGCCATGCAGTATTGTCCTCTACATTGTCATTGACAGCAAGCATCTACTTTGTTTACAGTTCCTGTAGGCCAAGCAGTATTGTCCTCTAGAGACGGGGAGGCCCATTTGAAAGATTGTCATATTTTTGCCAACTGCACTGGATGGTTGCACTGGACATTTTCAACCTTCACCAGTGCACAGTTTCTAAATAGCCAAATCACGCCCAGACTTCTACAGCTACAGGTCATCCCCAAGTTGCAGACTCACTGAGGATGAGTAGAGCAGACAGAACACCAGCAACTGTGTGGCTACTAGCGCTGTGCGTTCTGCAATGTCTCCCACCCCGCCACCCACTGCGTCAATATTTGAGCAGACCAGACCAACAGAGAGATTCCTCCAGAGATGGGAATTCCTCTCATTACAGAGCTTGACATCCAACCAGCTAAAAATAATGTAAATACAACATGGAGATGCCCACATGGAGATGCCCACATAGAGATGCCCACATGGAGATGATTGTATTTAAAACATACAGGATGTTGTCAGGTTATTTTGCTCTCAATTTTAATATAGTTTCCCTTCTCAACAATATTATTTCAAACATCGAGAAAAGTATTAAAGAGGCAAGATCATACTTGCATAAGGAATAATTGTCACTATCGGGGTTATTACATATTCTGAAAGAGCAATCTTTCCCCGACATGTGAGATTTTTTTCAGATTTTTTAGTTATCGAGAAATATATTTATTTCCTACCCAAAGACACCTACCCCAAAAAGGGTGGCAGCGCCGGAAATTGTGACGTCACAAGTTTCTGTGTACACAGATTCCCCTCACAGAAACCAATAATTGCATTCACATTGGTTACTGGTTAAATTACTGCATAAGAACATCAATTGAGCTCACGATACATTACAATGTCTCTCTGGTTAATCTATCAACAAGTGGATGTTGATCTGTGACAGGGAATAATATTGACAGCAGTGATTTTCATTCTCAGTGTTTGATGTGAGCTGTTGTCATTGATCTCTTGATCGACATTATGAAAGAAACAACATCTTTGCACCAAGTTTGGGTTTTATCTGTGATAGAGCAATATACAGGGCCTGAATGGTTCCATAAAACAGACCCGACACAGGCCTATGCTGGACGGACTGCCTCAGATTCGAGATGGTCCTCTCCAAGGTCCACACAAAGAGTCTATATTTAGAACAGATCACTGTTGGAAAGGACCTCATTTGTATTGGTGATACAGTGTCTTACAGTTTGGATAGATTTAATAGTATTAATATTATTTAGAAAACAAAGTATGATCTTGCCTCTTTAATAATATGTGCTGGCTAATGGATCATTTCATTCCATAATAATTAAACATGGCAATGACAGTATATCATGAGGACAAGTTCAGTAAGAGTCAGCATATGTATCATCACAATAATGTATCTAATCATTGTACAACGTGTACAATCGTACACATGTACATCTAATCAGTGCACTATAGGTGTCATTAACAGACTAATCATTGCCACACCAATGTCATAGCACATCACTGCCACTACACTGCCATGCTAGACTGGGTTCATGCTACGAGTGACATAAACAACGGACCAGTCAACTATCAGCTCAGTCGTAGCTCTCAGCTAAGAAAATCAGATAAACTATTTCATTGTAACTGTGTCAAGTAAAAAGTAAACAGGTGGAGAACTTGTGATGAATCTCTGTCATCTCTGCTGCTCTGAATGCTGCTCAGCCTGTCAGATTCCACCAGTGTTTCGCATTTAATCTGTTTTCACTTTCCAAGGCAATTTGTGTGATGACAACTAATCAAAGATGGCATCAGGACAACATGCACACATAACACCTAGATGGCATCAGGACAACATGCACACATAACACCTACATTCCACCAGTGATTGTCATGCTGTGACTGTGGATACAGCCTCCATATACAACTGTTACAAGTAGTTAGTGGCAGTATTTGTCTGACCACTGAGGGCCCATGGTGGGCATACAGCAGATTCTCCACATTGCCCACCAGTCACCACTTCAACTCAGTCACCAGTAACCACTAACCAATCACCAGTCAGCAATAACCAGGTCATCAAATATTTATCCTACAGGTCAAATTCTTTCTCTGACTACAATCATTAATTAGTAGTATTTTATTATATTAAATTGATTGATATATTTTTGATTGCAGCAGCTATATCATATATTAATGTCATACCCTTTAATTCTCAAAATATCTGTGAAATAGAAAAAGCTTACTGGTGATTTTATATCAATTTATTAACAAATGTTTCCCCTGCTTTTGACACTATGAATATAAGCTGTCAAAGAGTGACTGGCATGTTGTTTAGAATACACTGGTTGACCCAGCATCTTACAAGGAAACAATCCCCCATTTACAATCTAAAAACACAGAAGCTACGTCATAGGCATTCAAGAATAGCTGTGTCATCCAAAGTGATCAATATTGAGACATGTAATTTAATACCTGTTATTTAATAAGAAATCAATTTTAAAATAGGAATTAATATGACAAGTATCTCTCATTTATTAATAATTGATCGATGTTGATCCTTAGTCATTAGCAGTAATCACCTCTAGAGTACAACAACAAATTAATCATTACTTGATTACAATGATATTACGATTTGTATGATTTGATATTAATATTAATAAAATGTACAATTTTAATAAAGTTAATAATACAATTTTAATAAAGTTAATAATACAATTTTAATAAATTTCTCTCTGGAATGGCTGTACAAATATTAACAATAGCAACACATGTAAACAATGTATTATGATCCACTGACATGGATTTACATCAGTAAGTGTTTTCTCAAATATGTTGTTTGTTAATGAGGTGAGGTTACAATGGGAGATGCAATATTAAAACTGTATAACAATATGTGAACATTTGACATGAATTACTTTCCTGTCATAAAACAAAAGCAGCGTGCATGCTGATGTATTGACAACACAGGCCGACTGACATGGCACCTTGGTGTGTAAACAAACAGGCAAATATTGACAGGGATTGTGGCAGAGACGGCACACATTGCCCACAGCCCGCTGACAGTAGGACTGTACAGCTATAGCCCTCTCTTGGCAACAGGAACTTGTGCACCAAGTGTCTCCTTGACGTCAGCCCATTGTGTTGGCTTAAACTTGTCCACAAATGTCCTCCCGCAAAATATCCTCTCCCTCTCTCTCCAGTGTGTGGTGCTGTGTTTGTGTCTGTGTCACTTTATGGACCACATTTTCACGAGTAAATCTGTTTGCATTAACACAGTCAGATTTTGAAGTGTCGACTAATTCAGTTCATTAGAATCATCAATGCATTTTAAATAATTAATGAATGCAGACTTTCATGTTAGGTTGTCATGGTTTTATGAGTTTGTCTTTAAATGTTTATGAGATAGACTATAATTTTATCGGTAGAACAATACATAATAAAAACATAAAATCCAGGGCAATTAAGATATTGCTGAAATTCTTAGAATAATCACCAAATCTTCATGATTATTTAAATAATATATACTGTTATATTTATTTGCATTCCCAGTAAGTGAATGCTGACGTAAAATGTACATAGTCTATTTATAGTATCATAAACAGTGTTCTCCACGGTCTGGTAGTATGACATTACAAAGATATACGTCAAATTAAGTGCCAATATACCACATTCTTTCTTCATCCTTAGTAGATATATATTAATAATACGATGTCCCAGTTCTTGGGTGGAAAATCTGGGTCATGAACTATTCAATATTTAAAATACAATATATCTAAATATATCATACAACTTATATAAATATGGCTGACTGACTTTCCATCTGACACAATAGCAGTTAAGTGTGTCAGACTGAAGTGAGATAAGTTAAACATACAACTATTTATAAGAAACAAATCTTAAATTCTTAAACATATACTGTACAATCCTATACAATAATAATAATAATAATAACAATAATAATAATAATGTGTACATTCATATTGTCAACTTACAAAAGTAATATTATGTATGCAGTATCTTGTAGGTGAATTTAATTTGCATGAAGAGTGATCTAAACTATTAAATCAGTAAACTATAAAGTGATAAAAACAGCAAGCAAGTATTTTTTACACCATCAAAATACTAGCTAGTATTTGCAAGATATCCTGTGTCACCAGTCACCCAGCTAGAATGTTATCTAATGCAGACAGGAAACAGCTCCTTCAACATGTCCTATTGTGGAGACAAAGTGACAACACTGCACAGAATAAATCAATCAATGTCAATAAATCATGTTTTGATTGTTGAAAAATATACAGGCCTCAAAGTTTGGCAGATTTGCATTTGGCTCCTGAAGAACCAGAAACACTTAAACTAAGTGAAATACTGGTCGCCAAATGTAAAATAGGGTCGCCATGGCTCCCAAATTAGTCACCAAATTGAGCCCTGATTTAGCCCTGATATATTATCGATAACATTTAAAAAACAAACACTACATCATCAGTTGTAGAGCAAGAACAGCCAGATTTCCATTAGTAACCTACTATGTCATGAAAATAGACATGATCTATAGACACAAATATACACACTCTAGTCGTGTCACACCATCCAACACATTAGTTTACATGTACTACAAGCAACAATGAGAATCAATACACTCAGAAACACTCTATTCAAATAATTATCAAGGGTCATTTTGTGTATACACTGTATATAACAATGTACACCCTGGTCTGTATTGCAGCATTTTCTGGCAGGATAATAATGGATATGGCAAAATAATTTAGTACAACAAGCAAACTATTGTCTGTTTCATGTACAATACCTTAGGACATATTTTCATTGTTATGTTGTAAGCAGTTTGATTTTCACATACAGTACTGAAAATAACCAATGATTGTGAAAAAGAACATTTCCAAATTGCTAACATATAGTGCAGTCTTCTATTATATGTTGGACATTAGCATGATTAGGAGACATTAAAAGTTGCAATATTATTACTTGAAAGTTGCATTGCACATGTTGTGTCAGATTAAATTTAATAATTCTTTTATCCTAAGATTTTCTAGTCATGAATGATGGAGTTTTTGAAAAATATTTTTATTTATTTAACATTGCTGACAAATATTTGTACAGTTTAAAATACTGCCATGAAAAGATTTACCATATGGACTCAGCATGTAGTAATATGTAAGTCAGAGCTAAATATTAGCTGATATTTGTTACACTGGTTGAAGTTCATACAGTATTAGATTATCTGCCATTGGGAGTATACATTCTGATATTAGGTTGCATTTTGATCAAAGGTCTCCTACAAGAGATTGTGTAACTCTAACATGTCTAACTCCAATCATACCATTGCTGAGCTTGCTACGGATGGAGTTATACAGATTATCTTAGAGTTACGCATTTTTGTACACGTTTTCCAGGAGAGTCCGATTATTGGGAATTTGTGATATGCAGGTCAACAAATCAGCTCGAAAATTGAAAAATCTTCTGTAAAATATTTTTTTTTAAATTGGGGTTTAGTCGCTTTCAAGATTCTTTCACTTATATCACGACTTGTCAGTTTAGGGCAGGAGGAAAGCCTCAACATCTGTAGCGCTGAATGTTGCAGTAAATATATATGCAGTACATCAGAAAGGCAACTTAAGCTGCCATTAACATGATTAAGATGCTAGATTAACATTTACAGTTCCATCTCTTCCTACCAGGTACCCATTCACCGCTGGGTGGACTGGTGCAGTAATACTGAGTGGTACGGGATGGCATGAGCTAGGCTCGAACCTGGGATCTCCAGACTTGCTACCTCTGGACTAACATGCTCTTAGATTAATTAAGATCACTGCTCAATTGGACATTCCTGACTGTCTCCAGTAAAATGAAGGTTTACTTCCATGCTGTATTAATGATAAAAATAGTACCTGACAGGGCACCATTAATGCTCTCCCTGCTGCAGGCATATGAGGTTGCCCAAATCGCATGCAAAAAAGAACTCATTGAATATTCTGTCGAAATAATAGATGATGGACACGGATGGCAATTAAAATGCACTGGTCGATAGATAATTGCCTAATGAGATGTGTCATTAAAATTTGTGTACGAGGGATGTTTAGTCTGCTCATAGATGTAATCCAACTTTTTCAGTGGCGACTACGGGGAAATTTTACGCCATATTTTGTAAACAGAAGATCAAAGCAATCACCGACATGATGCTTCTACACTCAAATATAAAATATACAGTTGACGACAACCTTGTTTGAATATATAATGATGTTGGAATGTATGAATTTAACTTGTATTTCATGTTTTAAATGTCATGAATGAGTCTTAAATGTGAACACTACACTAGAAACTAGTACGTAGTAGATACACAACAGAGATAATGCAGCTGACTACAATTAATAAACGATTAATAAACAAGCTATTTGAACATGCAGTATATCTAATTTACCTGCAGTATATCTAATTTACCTTCATATGCAATTAGAAATCGTGCAAAATACCAGAACAGGGATTCATTTCCATCAATGAAGCAGTACACACCGCGTTAAGCAATATCTATACATTTATACAATAATAATCGGTTTCCAACTAATCTGGAACAGTTCATTATAATGACTGAGGTAACAACATGCATATCAGTAAGACTATTGAACCATATCTATTGTTGTTTTGTCAGTTCGACCAACTGGGAATTCGACCAAATGGGAGTAAGCCGAGTGCACATACACATCAAGTGATAAACAGCCGATATATTATTGAATATGAGCTACCCATATTTCTGAGCTCAATAAACTTAGATATATACATTATATTTAATGGTGATATTTCATGAATACCATGGCACATGTATCTTATATAATCTGCCTACAGTTTTAAGATTTTTAACCATTTCCAAGTTAAATTAATCAAAATTAAAAGTCAGTGGTAACATGTATGAGAAGGAATACAGGAGATAATACAAGAGATAAATTGCTACATGTGTTAATATCAAGTTATCAAGTTATTTAATTGTTTTGCATTGTTAATATCCCTCCCTGATCAGTTCTGACAGAAGAAAGATCCAAATGGAAACCTTCCTTATATTCATACTTTGTTATGGACTGAAAAAACACACTTATCTCATTACTGTCAAACATTGTTATCTAACTTAAACATTAATTGATTGTGAGAGAAAATGGCCTTGTTAAACCATAAATATTGTTGTGGACAAGAAACAAAAAATGAACCCCATGACTCTGCGAGGTAAATAAAATAATGTGTTTATCACAACAACTCCATGTTTCATTTTAAGCACCAATCTGATAAATAGCAAAAGGAATTTTTCTGTCGGCTTGCATTATGGTATTGTGCTAGAAAACTGGCACTATTTCAACCTTGCATCGGCGGCAATGGTCTTCTGTAATCATTTCAGCTAAGAGTTGATGGTTCAACTTGACTTTCTTTGCATCGTAGTGAAGACTTGGACCCGTGTGTTGTAGATGTATCATTCAACTGAGATTTGTAGGGTTTATTTGGCTTGGTGGTAGCCAGGTTAACATCAAATATCACTGGTTGATACCAAGACATCAGTAGAAGAAGACTGGAACTGGACTCAAGATATCCACAACAGTGTTAGACATTCAGAAAATAATAAGGTCCGTCTCCATAGGCTCAATGTCAATGGTGGTCAAATCTGTAATTAGATAAATCTATCATAGATAGTCACTATGATCTCAGAAGGAGACAACTGGAGATTATTTATAGTCTTGCAATATATAGTCCCCATAGTGTTGAAAAGAAAAGTGAGGGCACATTGCTCCATTGACCTGGTTAATAATGCTTTGAGTATGCGAGTTGCATGGAATCGAGCATGATATATGATAAATAAACATTATTTTTTACATTTTGTTTATTAAATTATTATTATTACTAGTGTAAAACTATTTATTTAGCGGCTAACAATTTTCACAATTTTGTAAATTATAAGAGAAAAAACATTCACAATTTGTAAAATTCATGTTATCAAAACATGTCACTATGTTGGTTTTTTTTGTTCAGATTTTTTTTGTCACTTAACAAGTTCACCAACCTCGGATCCTACTCAAATGCTAATCTGTTAAAATCGCATGTGCAGTGGTCACGGAAGTGTTCAACGGTAATTAGTCATTTATGACTTGGTAATACTGTCCCCAATGATTAGATTAGTGCCAATCTGAAGTACCAGTATTACTTATTACTGGAGAGCTTATAAATAAACGTGTCGATTGCTTTAAAATTGTTTTTATTTTCGTATTTCCAGATTTTACTCAAAGTAGTAGTTTCTCCCGGCTTTTACTTGAAATCGAAGTGACATAGACACTAACCCATGAGGTATTCGAGATTACAGATTATCTTTCCCCGAGTGAAATTAATGTATGGGGTACTACTTCAACTGGTATAGTATGGACGTGGTTCTTAAATTCACAATCAAATACAGATAGTGAATATTTGTGGAAATTACATACAGGCGAATGATTCCCGTTTACAATATAATAACAATTCTAATAATAATAAAATTAATTAAAATTATTATTACATTTATTATTATTATTATTATTATTATTAATATAGCAGAGAAATTATGTTCATACACCAATACATTTAGAGTCTATATTAATCATCTGTAGATCTTTCACCTTCCATCATTATAATACGTCTGCAGTTGGACAGAGGCAATATCCGCTAAGATGACCCTTAGCCAGTTTTGTATACCCAATAGTCTAGATTCTGTCTGGAAATAGATAACTGATGTCATATTTCATGTCAGAATGGCAAAGATTTGGATCTTGTCGGAGACCTCTGCAATGGACATCCTACTTCTAACCAAGATAACGGTGACCCTTGATCCACTTCCACGTGACTTCCAACAGGGGATGCCAGTGCAATACAGCAAAGCCAGCTTCTTCCCTGGAGGACCTATTGATCAGAAGTCTGTGGCAGTACACTCACCTGACATGGATTCAACTGAACATGCCTGCGGTGGACTTCAGCAGTGGGCTATCTCAGAGATCAGTGGTCTCGGACATGCGACCAGACCTGGCAAGTGCATTAGTGCAGGATGGGGAATTTAGATTTACCCAGAGATCAGCTTCCTGTAGACTTGTCCCAAGTGATAGCACAATGATCAGGCCATGATCAGGCCATTGTCAGGCCATTGTCAGGCCATTGCCAGGCCATTGTCAGGCCATTGCCAGGCCATTGCCAGGCCATTCACATCACTGACATTACCATCAATGCTTACCTTAATCGTCCTCAGAGTTGTTTCCGTCAAATAATTATCCAGAACAACTTACTAAATCCAGCACCGATTTTGAGTTTATTTTTACCTCTAAGAATTTGAACATGGCCACTTTAACAAAATTGTATTTTTCTAGTATTTAATCCTCTCCATGCTGAATGCAACTGTATGCCCTAAAGAGCTGTACCTGTACCTAATCCAGCATGGAGAAGGTTAAACAATAGACCCACTTGATTGATTATTAGATAGTGCCACAAGGCAGAGGTGTAACCAACAGTTATATTTATGTTATCTAGAGTATATTCCATAGAATCCATTGAAATCGGTTCAGTTCCTATAAAAACTGAATGTTAAAACATATTGTTGACAATGACTGCCACATTGTCCAATCAGTTCACCAAGCTAGCGGTGATGCACGATGCTCTATTAATCCAAGTGAGAGCATATGATTAATCCATAAGGGAAAAGGTTAATCTGTATGTAGAATCTTCCTCCTGCTCTGGTTGCCATTAAAAATGAGACGGTTAACATTTGACAAACATGAGTTAACAATGGCAGATTTCTTACCAGACAACATGGTCCTAACTCTCTGCAGAGCAAATATTTGTCATAATTCTCTCAATTACTTCAATTACATAAATGACTTCATGGAAAATCCCATCCTTGTCTCGCAAGTAAACATACTTCCACCAGAACCCATTTACATTCAAACTACGTAGCTAAAGGAACCTCCAATCTCCACAACCATGTTTACTCCTTCAGTAGAGTGTCCCTTATGCCTTGCAACTTTAGGAAGTTTTATTTACAATGATGGGCGTCTGTGAGGCACAGACTTCAGAGGAACGTTCACAAGCAGGATAATCTGACGAAAATTGCAACACATGTTTGCCGGGGGGGGGGGGGGGGGGGGGG
>JAUTBT010057926.1:0-19678 GCA_032361225.1 Lepetodrilus schrolli | reverse complement strand
CCCCCCCCCCCCCCCCCCCCCCCCCCCCCCCCCCCCCCCCCCACCCGGCGCTGATCAGCTGAGACATTCTCAGAGTAGTGTGTACATTCTCCTGCGTAAGAATGGATGCAAAACGCCTACTTTTGCAACCTGTGTCTTATCTCCTGAAATCTGAACGCTGCAACTGCCGCCATTTTCATCTCCTCTCTCCAAAGAATGAGAGCAATGAATACCCTGTTTGTCTTTAGAACCGGTTATCTGGAACAAACTGGAGCGTTCTGCCCAATAAACAACGACACAATCTGATTTTCACACACATCAGGAGACCAGCAATCTACTGATCTGAAAGAATGTAAAAAAAAAAAAAAGGCATCTGTTTTGAGACAGCATCCAGGCTATTGTTAATTTAGATGAAATTTGAGAGAATATCTCTGCTGGAAAAGGATTAACTGTCTTTTCAAACTAAGATACCTTTCAGATGTAGATCATGCTTATTAGGATTTGGTGATACTGTTGTTATTACTAATTATCAAGTCTAATCCAAGTCCATTTCTGATCTTCTAAAGCAAAAACATCTAACAAACTTCTGCTTGTGCTTGTGAGTTGTCTTGATTCAAAATATTTCACAATTGAATTATACCAATAGCTGGTATACATCATTAATATCTTCACTGTAAGGCAAGGGATTTACAACACTTGTCCCATCATGATATGGTTAACACAATTCGCAAAACATGATTGTGAATATATCCCCACAGCATAACATTAACAATGGCTGCACCAACCAAAATGACTAACATGAAGTAAGTTCCGAGAGTGGCTCGTTAAATCATTAGTTGGCAATGTTTCCTGTTTATCGTCTCTTCAGCTTGAAACCACTTTGCTGTAGTCTTCAATTGAGTGTAACACGGACACAAGCAGCAGTACGTAGTTAAAATGAAGCCTATTTCAATACCTCGTGCTATTTGCATCTATTTGCATACAATTATTTCCCCATTTCTCATGCCAACTGCTATACCTGTACTTCACGGCAATAAAAAAATATCTTGATTCGTCAACTTAAAAACAAGGAGAAGGCTATTTGTACGCTATTGTAGTTACAAAGAATGACATGTTTACTGCACAAAAGAAATGTAATTCGATTCAATAGACATTTTAGGCATGCAGAGTGCATATTCCACAACTATCTAGGCCTGTTTTCTACCAGCAGTTTCTTGGCAGCTAATTCAACTGCCATGATACTGACAGACTACAAACTCAAATGTTCTATTTATGGATACTGAATGGAAGCCTAGTATGTATTAACCCTCTCCCTGCTGGATTAAGCAAAGACAAAGCTCTTTAGGGCATCTCTGGTTGCCTCCAGCATGGAGAGGGTTAATACACTTAATGGTAGAGCAATTCCAAATGGCTGCATCCCATAATGTTCAGTGATCATTGGTTCATCATGCCCCAAGATATGAAACATTTTAAGTACGATTTAATGTTCAACTCAGTTTTGTTCACAAATCCCCATACAAAATTTTAGTTTGAGCATGATTACAACTAATTCCCTTTCAATTTAACATTCTCACTGCTACAGACAACCAGAGTTACCGCGAATATACAACAATGATTATGACTAGTTCAGAATGGGGCAGAGATGGCTAAGTAATAAATATATTTAAAAATTAATCCAGAAAAAAAAGGTCATGGTCCACAACAATAAATTCAAACTTTAAAAAATTTCATCTCAAAGTAATTATTCTTCAACCATTCTTCAGGAATTCATGATCAATTTCCCTGAATTATGATCGTCGAGTGTACTAATTACTTCAACACAAACAGAAATCATACGTCAATAATCATGATAATACCCTAGTGTGGCTGACCGTGGATTATAACATGTATGCATCACTGACACAACATTTGGCGGATCAACACTGTGAGTGGTGATAAGTACAGCGGCGGCGAGTGTATTTGTGAGTACTTGACAAGTGTGGTGTACACGTGTGACTGGACTGGATCCTAAATCATACTTCCCCAGCCTGGTAATGTTTTTCATATTGATATTTTGACATTTACGTTCCACGGCAGTTGATTCCTGCCTAATGAAAACCTTTGTGACTGGTGACCCATGAGCGAGGTCATAGATCCGTGCTCTAATCAGATTAACCACCGCTCTCCAGTTTTGGGGAGGTGCATGACTTGCATAAACATAATATACCTACTAAACATGGATCACGGTGACATATGTGTTGTCATATTGTGTTGGTAGCAAATCAAGAAGATTCTGAGTTTACATTCCTTCTAGCTAACAGTATCTGAAGGTGGAGAGCAGTTTCATAATGGAGAGAGGTCTATGTGCAATATTCATACGATTCGAGGATAGTTATCTCCCTTGGTATATATCAGCATAGTCTGATGTAACTTTTCATTGCTCTAGGTGTTTCTCCTGCCATAACTGCACTGTCACAGTAGTTATCTCCCTTGATATATATCAGCATCATCCATGGCTCATTAGTCAGGTGTAACTTTTCATTGCTCTAGGTTTTCCTCCTGCCCCGTAACTGTGATGTCACAATATGATTTCACATAATTAGTGCATATAGTAGTTATCTCCCTTGGTATATATCAGCACCATCCATGGCTCATTAGTCTGTAATGTATCGTTGCTGCGTGTTTTTCTTATGTCTTTACCGCAATGCCGCAATATTATTGAAAGCAGCACCAAATTAAAGTAGCCCCATGAAACTCACTGGCCTCGATGTGCTTGGATTTTAAATGCATCACAGAATGAACATATTTTATGAATCACTGTGTTGATTCTTGGTTTATTTCTAACCATTTTGGCTCGAGACTTTGGCAAGGATCGAGTACAAACCAAGCCAAAACACCGGCCTTCATTATTCACTGACTGAAGACACTAATGAAAAGATCCCAAGTCAAATATGTTAGTAGTTGGCATGGCACGAACATTGGGCACTTGAATGTTAGACTTGAATGTTAGACTTGAATGTGGCCCTTTATCACTTGAATGTGGCATTTTAGCACTCATATGTGACACTGTGACACTTGAAGGTGATACCTGAATATATAGAGCACATACATATACTGTATACGATAAGATCATCTTGTTCTCCAGAAATCTAGATTTACTTAACCGATCTAGGGGGATATTTGAATAGGAATATTTGGGTGAGAACAAGGTGCGACACAGACTAATCTTGGCATCAGCCCAAAATATAATTAATCTCTTCTACCTCACAGACACAGGACATACCACATAGAGCCATGATTGTGATTTTGACATAATCTAACAGTAAATGAAAATATTCATTGGATAATATCATAAATTAGATATCTTTGACTGAAAGGTCTAGTGCTACAGTACATGAATACCAAATTCAGAACAAACACATATGATATCGGTCACGACTATAATTATTAAATGGCATGTAAAGACTAAGACACATGGCAAACAAAATTGTTTAGCTAAACAAGAAAAATGTATTTTTTGTGTTTTGATAGACATACCCAACTATTATGCTGTTTTCTCTTTTCCGAAAACGCACACGGCAAACAAAATCACCAAAACATTGTATTTGTTTGCTGTGTGCATTAGGCTTTAACCCTCTCCATGCTGAAGGCAACCATAGATGCCCTAAAGGGCTGTACCTGTGCCTAATCCAGCTCTTTTAATATTAGTACAATAACTACCTGATTTTTTTTCTCACATTATTATTTGGGTAGTCTGAGGTCAAATATTCAAATTATGTAAATGACATAATGAAAGGTTGATGCCATTATCGGTCAGAACATGTTTCCAATGCTGTAGTCGTACCAGCTGGCTAATTGTCTCTTCCTACAGCAGCTAAATTGACTATGCTCAAAATAGCTTCAATGTCGCAGTGGACAATTCAAAATTTAGCATATAGATAGCTATCTCACAAGATTGACTCAGTATATCATATATAGTCTGCTATAGAAGCTGTGACAAGAATAATTAAAGAATAATTCAGTTACTCACTGCTACCAAAAAGAAAATTAACCATAAAATTTGTCCAGAAACAAAGTTCACAGATCTACATGTTCTATTACCATAGGCAAACATCTCTATCTGTGCTCCATCTGTTAAGATGGCATGACTAAAACATGGAAAGATCACTTTTCAATATGGTTACAACTTTTGGAAGACATGCAGGCCAGGACAAACTCACACCACGTCTGAAAGACTACTTAAAAATGTCTGTCAAATTATAACCAATCTTGAACACCATTCCACCCCCTGGTTATACATGCAGGTTCAATTTCAATAAATATTGATTTCGTGCAGCAGATCTTTTCGGAACTGTCAGATGTTTTGGCAATGTTGGAAAATGAAAACGAACAGCTTGTCAATACTATCAACACTGTCACCGTGTACACAGTACAGATATGAACAGGAAATTGATTTCAAGAAGAAGATTATAAAGAAACTTAGACCTGGAACGAGGCACAGATGGGGTTATGTTTTATAAGTGTTTTTAGATGCTTTCTAGAAATTTCTAGAAGGTTTGCAATATTTTCATATTTTATTTTATTTTTTTATTTGTTATTTTGCAATATATAGTATACATATTGTTTTAAATAACAAAATATGAAATATTGAAAACCAGTGGGACCTGCACAAAATGTAGTTTGTTGCCCAATATACTTGTGTAAAATATGTTTGACCATGATAAATGTCAACAAACTGTGATTGTATGCCTGTAAATGCTCATAATAATAATAAAATTATGTCAAAAACAATAAAATTATGTCAAAAATATCAACTCAGCTATTTGACATTGTCTGCACTTGTGCTATCAGAGAATATATGGTTGCAAGAGTTATTTCCCTTCTCACAGATTTGTTTATATACATAACCAGAAAAAATAAACACATGTGAAATCATCAAAATAGTTCGATGAACAATGTCACGTAAATGTGCACACCATTACTAAAATAACTAACTGTCCACAATAACTCAAAAAAGTTAAGCATGCCATGTACAAGTACTAGTATGTTGTAAGAGTAGGGATTTTATGACTCTTCACTCATTTATCAATTATTTTGATAAATCTGACACAAACATATACATACAGAAATAAACTGAATAGCATTGCAATTCATGCAAATCTTAATAATAGGATTGCAAGTAGGATTGCAAATTATAAGTAATTTTTCACTATTGATACTGATTAATTAAAAACTTACCTTTCTTTTATCCTCAGTAGCCGTGTAATCCTGTCCATTTCTTTCGTATCATTCTACCAATCGTGTTTGGATCATTCTTCTTTTGCACATTTTCTACACAAAATATTTTGCTCTTCTTTATAGCACGTTATCCCACACAATATTTCATTCTTTATTTTTTCCTTTCTTTCTTCTTCTATTCTGTATTCTCCTCTTCTTTATTCTCTTCTTTATTCTCCTCTTCTTTATTCTCCTCTTCTTTATTCTCCTCTTCTTTATTCTATTCTATTTCGTCTCTTCAGTCAATGACCAGCATCTCTTGCACACATTATCCTCACCGATACCAAGCACTAGCTATCATTTGTCATTAATATTCTAAGACAAATTCATAAAGAAATACACCACCATCACACATGGCATTATTGATAAAACACTTAAAACACAAGTAGAAAATTTGTGATGGAAAATGAGATCATGCATCAAATATTAAAAATATTGGAATTTTTCTGAGGTCATTATACACACAAGGACATGTGACACTGAAGCCCGTGTGCAATGACCTCAGGTATTTATTAAACAGCAGACCATGTACTGTTATTGCAGTTACAAGATAATGGACTCTCTAACCACTTTCTCAAGGCAGATTTTGACATATCAAATGTCGGTGTTTACTCTTTCCATCAGACAAAATTATGATCAAAACACAAGATGTGTGTATATGTCAGGTTTGGCAGGATAAATATTATAGCTGTTACCATAGTAACAGTAAGTGCCTTGTAGAATGTGTTTGCCTATGTGATAATGTATTTACACTAATAAAGAAACGGAAAGATTGTCATATTTTTCTTCTTCAGGGAGCATGGAGAGAGAAAAATAATAATCTATTTTCTGCTGAATATTTATTCTAACGTGGCTTTATGAATAACCTACAATGATTGGAGGTATCAATCGTGAATTGACACCTTCTAAATTTTGAATTGAACACCTCAAGCTACGTGATCCATGTTCAATTAAATTTAGAAGGTATCAATTCACAATTGATACCTCTAAATTACAAATACTAGTAGTAGACATTTATCCCCTAAGTACCACCCAATTTTGGAATTCAGTAGAATAGTCTCAGCCAGAATGTACTAAGTACTTCATATATTATCTGCAGCCATATGTATACAAATATATAAGCATCAATGTACAATGTGGATAAAGTATAAAGGCAGTACATGTACTCACATTGCTGACTTCATAACTGACATGTCCCAAGTCAATGGTGATGGCCCTTCCGGATACATTTGTCAGCAGATGATAATTGCATTTATTCTGCAACACAGGAAAAGTAATTCAATTAGCTCATATTAAGTCATAATTGATAATGGCCGTGTAATTAACTGTGGAGATAATTATCATTATTGACAATCATCAGGTCAGAGCGCTCGTTAGAAAAGTCTGGGCATCATCAGAGAGCACTGTACAGTACTGACATAAAAGCAACAGATGTATGTGCCATTAAAAATAAAGGTTACTAGTACATTATTGTGAATCATAAATAAATCCTGATAATAATTCTTGGAATATCATGTACTTTGAACTTTTTGAATGTCACTGGAAAAAAAATGGATCCAGACCTCAACCTGTAGTCCATTCAATTCTGCGGTGCATAGCGCAGCATATATCAAAGGTTCATTGTATTTGACATTTGCTACAAAAACATTTTAACTAATGACAAGATGAAAAAAAATTTTTTTTTATATTTTTCTTTCTCACACACTAGTCAATCCTGACCAGTGTGTCAGAGAGTAAAATAATTAGAGAACAACCCACGAGATATGAGTGATTACGGAAAATATGTCCTAAGTGAAATTAATGTTCACAGTTCAGAGCGTCAGCGACATATTTTCTGTAACCACTCATATCGAGTGGGTTATTCTAATTATTCAAAATAATCATTTTAATATAATAAACAATTGATAACTGCGGACAAACAGTTTTATCAAGAGGGCGAACTAGCTGTCGAAAACGTGTACATTTCACCTAAGCACGAGAAACACAAAAAGACGTAATCTACACTGTTGATTATCGAATCGTTATTACACATCAGATATTCACCACATATATTGAATAATTGTTATATATAAATTATATGGCCATACCATGCATGAGGAAATGTTCTTAATATCAGGCTTAGAAGTTCCCACTCGCCTGGCGGCCCAATCCATTTCTCCTAATGTTAAATCCTACCGTCTAGTAGAAATTTCATGTTTTGTTATTTATATCATTATTCGGGCAAGTATGTTTTAAAGTTAAGTTCCATCCCTGTAATACTGTAACGATCCCAGGTAACCTGGAACTGGATTCAAACTTGAATCTGTGTTTTTCATTAGCCGCATAACTACTGTGCCTTCAACAATAAATAAACTTTAGCTTGAAGATAATTCCTTAAAATCTGGATTCCTTAAAATCTAGATTCTTTAACATCTGGATTCCTTAAAATCTGGATTCCTTAAATTTTGGATTCCTTAAAATCTGAATTCCTTAAAATCTGGATTCTTTAACATCAGAATTCCTTAAAATCTGGAGGAATAACCTGGTGTCCATAGCCAGTGAAAACAAATGTGAAATAAACTAAAAATAAAAGCATTATGATCAGTAAAAGTTGTACAGTCATATGTCACTTCAGGATGTATAACCAAGTAACTGACACAAATCTATATGCAACACTAAATTGAAACAATTATTCATTAGTTGACTGGCACATATCTCCCACAAATATACTTCTAAAACATCCTAGGCTAATCTCTCTGATAGTGTTAATGTATTTTCTATCTTATTACAGAGCATTAAACTCACAAATTCCTAGCATTTATTTGCCATTTTGTATAAATCAGCCATTAATATCTACTAGATTGTGAAAACAGGTGGTTAAAAAATGTTAATATACCAAACATTTCCATAATCATGTTTAATTTAAAGGCATACAATCATGGTTTGTTGACATATTTCATGGTAAAACGTATTGACATGAATGTATGTACATTTTATTTGACTAAACAAGTAGAACTATATTGGGCAAGAAGCTATATTTTCTGCATGTCCAACTGGTTTTCAATATTTTTTTCTTATTTATTTAAGTCTGGATATACTACTGTGGACATAAAAGGTTATGGCAATGATTTTCATTACTTCTACATTTTATCAAACTGTTACTTTAACAACTTTAATAATTGTAATCTGAATTGATGTCACAATAAAATCCAAATACAATGACAAAATCCATACAAAACAATAATAATATACTAGTACACCTTATACATGCAGACAAAAGCACTCCAGACAAAGCAACAAATAGAAACCATCTACACCAGGGTGTGACCATTTCCAAAATCAGCACCTCCTCACAGACTACCATTACCAGAAGCCCTTTTCAGATTTCCTACTGAAAATATCAAACCCTGCGTCACGTTGCAACACAAATCAGACAACAATGCGAGGGAAAGGTTACACACGGTTCGGGTAAATGCAAGAATAACAACATTGTAAAAAAAAACCAGGTTGACCAAATTCCATTTTCAGTTGGTGCTCAAGTATGCTGTTGAGAATCAGATTTTGTGTCTTTCGATGATTGTGACGTGATAGGCAGACACTAACTTGGACGTGATAAGCGGACAATTGCTCAACAGCTGACTGGGGTTGCCTCTCAATATCAACACACATTTTTCAGTGGTTTTCAATGGTTTATTCCATTACACATATTAAAATAATTATGTTCAATAATAATAATAATAGCCCATAAAATATAACATTAATGTTTAAAGTTCCTTGGTGAAGCCCAGAATTGTGAACATTAATTTCACAAGGTTATCGAGTATAACGTCGCTGCGGGAATATTTCACCCATTTGCGACGATAATTTCACATGGAACATACTTTCCATAATAACTCATATTGAGTGGGTTATTTTCTAATTGGTAACTATGATCAGATGACACCATGGTACTACTGCTAACTGATAGCTATAGACTCCAGTACAGACATACTATTGCACCTCTTCCTCCCAGCATATGAAACTGTACTCCACAGCGAACAGTGTTCAGGAATCTGGGACTCCACAGCAGGATTCAAACTCAAACCATTAGATCCATAGTGTATTTGCTCTGTCTGACAATCTGTGGCCAACTTTTAATGTCAACTGAACAATGAATGACATTTGAGGGCAGCCCAGACCGTAACCAATATTGAATAATGGAAAGAACCACAACTCTTAGTAAGAACCATGAAGAGGGTTTTTCTTTGGTTTAAAGGGGCAATGCTCTTTTACAATGACCTTTAAAAGAAGTTCTGTGTGAATAAGATATCCTGCACTTGACTTCATTTCCTGAAGTATTTCATTGATAATATCAACATGATCAATATCCACTTATGCTGTAAGTTACATTGAGACTTAATTTCCTGTTTGCCGACATGGCAACAGAAAATTGTGATTTCAACGGAAAGCAAACCCAGGGTGGAACCCTCAAGCCACATCCAACTGCAAAAAAATCAATCCCTGGACAAATACATCAGATTTCTGCACATTCACAAAAAATAGCTATGCCGGTGTTTGAATTATAAAAAAAACACTCTTTGTCCGAGTTGAACCAAATATCTTATAAAACCAGCCCAATGATAAATCTCATGACTACTCTGCTTCCAACTACAGTTCCACATGAAAGTGTCCCTCACACAAATCTGAAGTGTACATTAACCAACAACATCAAACGGTTCTCTTACAAGTTATATTAAAGCCAGACATATCTGCCGCTGCTAAGATTCACACCTGTAGTATGAAGGACTCATTCAGTAACCAGACCTTGTACCAGGTCCTAACTCCTATCAGGGAACGTGGCCTATGATGCTGAAAACATGTTAAACAGATATCCAGAACTCTGGCTGTTTCTTAGATGCAGACTACCTGTTCACATAAATAGTCATGATCGTCTCAGACACTGCTTCGGTGTGTTCCACGATAGATAAAGCCCAGGACCAGATCACATTTTTGAATTCACTAATTACCGAAATAAAATCTCGACCTATTTTTTTATAATGTACGATCAGTTGCAGTACTACTTCTGATCATACTAGTTTTTGTTAAACTTAGGTCAACATTTCCTTTTCAGTAAGATAATGTTTTATTTTATGCCCACCATAGATATGATAGAACATGTCAAAAGCAACTCATAAATGTAATGATTCAGGGCTCAATTTCGCGACTAATTTGGGAGCCATGGTGACCTAATTTTGCATTTGTGGACCAGTATTTCACATATTTTATTTTCTGGATCTGCAGGAGCCAAATGGCTCCTCAGAAAATTTTGTGACTTTGAGGCCTGTGTTTTGTCAAGTCTAAATGCATAAAATATGTATTTTGACAGATTTAATATAATAATTAATATCACCACATATGAAATTCATTAGATTAACAAACTTTTTATTTTTGGATTTCCTTCAAAACTTATAAAAACTAACTTGTTATCATGATTATCTCAGACAATATTCTGGAAGTGTTCCATTATACAGAAACAGATCCACGACCTTTGAACTTACAGCTGCAACTGATTACTTTTAAAGTATTATGTTAGGACTTATCATAGGGAATCACACAAAAAATTGAATGTTTTTACAATGATGTTCTAGAGATACTAGAATGTGTAGGGAATCACCAAGAGAGACTGTTTTCACAATGATTTCTACAGATACATGGTATTAGAAATGAACTTGCTCGTGTTTGGGAGAGATACAGCACAAACGAAACATGTGGGTTACGTGCCTATTTTTGATAAATTGTTTACTTTACCAATATTGGGTTCATGGGAAATAGCTCCTTAAATTTGAAAAGTAAAATAAACATATTAAACACAATGTGTCATGATCTCACTTAAGCAAATTGATAAACAAAACCAAGCAGGACTTTCTTCAACACTGTGTTTATCTTCCGATAAATATTCATGACAATGTAACTTGATTTTGGCAGCTAGAGAAATAAAATGCTCTTGCAAATAAATAAAGACACAATAAGCAAAGCCTGGCAAAGTATACCACTGGTTACCACTGACTATGCTGACTGGCATGGAGTTAGATGAACTAGGATAGATCAAATTATTTGCATTTGTAGATCCACAAATACAAACAATTTGATAATGGGAAACTGTATCACTTGGCCATCAGGGCTGCATTAAAAGTACATGTAAAACGTAACACCAAAATTGTATGTCATTAACAATAACAGAACAAGCTGACAATACTATTTTTGACTGTGAATTTTCTGTGTCAAAACAGCAACATGAAAAAACTCAACGTATTCTGTGAAGCATTAGCCTGTCTTACTTACATAGTAAATCAAATGCAACATCTAAACTTGATTTCAATGCTGAATAATGCAGGGTGCAATATTTTGCTGTTGCTTAGCTACCGTATGTTACATTCAGACATTCAGTACTTGGTTGATAACCAAAAATGCATCATTTTTCTGTTTACACCTCGATGAACGTAAAATAAATATTACGATTAATCCTAAGTCCCTGTCACAAGAATGAAGGATGAATATTTGTCATTCTGACAGCCATAATTGATAACGTGTTATTAATATAACGTATATAGATACTGATAGTTGTAAGCCTTAGGGTCACAGCATCAAGATAAGTAATACATTAATATGTGTAACAAATTAACAACAATAGTGAAGTGCAGGTAGCTACATCATTCACTTGAACTTTGAAGTTGAATTAATCAGAATGCTCATGAACAACATTCATGATATTCTCTGAATGAAATGTGTGCAATACACGACGCACCACCAATGTCTAACAACTAGCTGAGGTGTTGATGATTCTCCAGGTTTTTCTAAAAATTCCAATTGATATTGAATTGTTATTTTTCTTGAAAAGGGTAACTTTTCTACTAACATAACTAAATTCTAGTAAACTATTAACATGTTCAAACCTGTGAAAAACATAATTATCAATCATTACATTTGGGGAAGGACGATAAAGTTTTCTTTAATTCGTGATTGCAAAATGGACTTGGTGGGGTTTTCAATATTCAAAATTGATAAAAGGTATTATTGCAGATACCTTTACATCAAAATAAACAGACAGAATATATTGTAACATGTCAACCATTTAATTTGGAACATGATTGATTAGATTGCAATGTTTTACTAAGCTTTCAGGTAGGTTATTTTTTCTAGTGAGTTTTTAACATGTTAGCCTCTAAGACTTCATTTTCTAATTATATCCTATTACTGTTAATCTTTTATTAAATTTTACATAGATAATCATTCCAATTACAATATTATTTGCCATTGCGTATAGGCCAATCCTATATAAAACATTAGCTTTCGACGTGAAATAATATAAAACAATGGTTCACTGTAAAACATTATCCATATGGTTAGGACTACTACCAGATGGCACTCAACCATATCGTTCACTAAAACGGACACGCCTAGCACCAAATGCCACACAACATTTGATTCTTTAAGTTCTATAACACCTCGTTGCACATAATTTGATAAAATTGAATGAAAATTCTACATATAATTAAACGATAATAAAGTACTTTTGGTACCGTCATCTTGGAGCAATTCCTGAAGATTCCCCATCATCAATCAGTGCTTGCGATGCTGGAGAATAATTGCAGCGCAACAGTTACACCACTGTAAGTTAACCATGAATAATCTATCAGCAAAACATTGTCAAATGTAGGAACTCTCTGTCAAATATTCACTATTTCTAGAATAAACACAGGTTCGAAAAGACTCACCGAATAAACTTCACCAGGCCAGCTTCAAAACAAAGATGACTATGGGGTCATTTCCGGTCAATGAAATGAACAACATGATATTTCCCTCCGACTAATTATTTTCAATTTCTTGTGAGCTGAAGCTTCTATTGATAGCATTTGTAGAGTGAATGTATCGACTGTCCTAGTTATACCTACCTTCATTTGATAGCATTTGTAGCTTTAACTAGCTTTAAGAGGCAAGATCATACTTGAAAGTATTATATATATGTTTTTTTATATGTAAATTTGTTTTTCTAAATATATTTATAGTTAATAAAATAAAATCTGAAAAAAACATCTATACAAACTGTAAGACACTGTGTCGCCAATGCAAAGGAGGAGGTCTTTCCAAACAGTGCTCTGTTCTAAATATAGACTAGTCGCGCGAACCTTGGAGAGGACCATCTATGAGCTCGAGTCCAAGGTACGGTAGTCCAGCATAGGCCTGTGTCGGGTCTGTTTTATGGAACCGTTTAGGTCCTGTATACTTCCCTATCACTAAAAGCCAAACTCAGAGTGGTAAGATGTTGTTTCTTTCATCATGCACATGTCATCACGACAACAGCTCACATCAAACACTGAGAAAAAAATCACTGCTGTCAATATTATTCTTTGTCACAGATCAACATCCACTTGTTGATATATTAACCAGAGAGACAATGTAATGTATCATGAGCTCAATTGTTGTTCTTACGCGGTAATTTAACCAGCTGGTAGAAAAAAAACATTACCAATGTGAATGCATATCTTGGTTTCTGTGAGGGGGATCTGTGTACACAGAAACCTATGACATCACAGTTTCCGGCGCAGTAGATATCGTTTAACCCAATTAGTGGTTTATTTAATTGTTCTACCATTATGATGTCATTGCTACCATTGTGATGTCATAGCATTGCTATGAAGTCACAGTGCAAATGCTCAGCAGCCAAAACATTGACTTCACAGTTATATCTTTATGATGTGTCATTTTTCTTCTTAAATGACTTTAAAATTATATTGGGTGATAAATAGAATCTCACCCTCGTGTCTTGGAATATGAAATATATCAACACTGGTCGATGAAAGTTATTAAATACTCGGCAAAGCCTCAGATTTAATAACTGTCACAACTTGTTTAGATATATTTGATATTCCAAGACACTCAGGTGAGATTCTCTATTCATTTTCACCTGTCTGAGCCAAAGTTATCATAGAAAAATCCAGGGAATCAAATTACTAGGGCCTAAGAAACACTCAAAGACATGAAGTTAATTATTAACATTCCGTGCCTAAAACAGTAGTTGGCTGACTAATGATAGAGAGTATTCCTTATGTGTCATTTATTTGGGTAGATATTTTGTAAAGATGTCAGACGTGCAAAGTTGCAAATAGATATGCATGTAATAAATAACTCAATGGACCGCTAGTAGTCTGGCTTTCAATGTTTGTTTTTAATTCACAACAGAATTAAATGTCTTATTCATGCAAACATAGTTACATGTGCATGTATTAAAAACTATATAGACCTAATTATTGTTCAGGCTTGTAATACTGAAAATATTTTAATATAGAGAAATATTTTTAAAATGGTTATGCTTAAAACATTCAGAATGTGAATATATCTATCATGCCATCACATCAGAGTACATTTTATTGTGACTCGGACTTATTGTGAGTGCAAATATTTCCGGCTTAACTTAAGTTATTTTACTGACTGACTTTGTTTCGAGAAACCAGGCATAGATGTATCAGTTGTAATTTTCTTTCCTAATATAAATAGTTAAAATATCACAAGAATACAGTACATAATTATTTCATGTGTATGTGGATATATATGATGAAATAAGAATAAATGGTAAAATTCCACGCCACGCGTTACTGTAAAACTATGGTATAGATAATAGTGGATAGGTAAATATGATAAAAATGTCCCATAAGGCATTACGCGCAATCCGACTTCCTTTTCAACAAAAGCTTCTTTACGGGATATCATTGTAAGAAAATGAGTTTTAAATCGGCTTCAATCTCTTATCTTTGGGATGCATCAAATAAATTATTAATCACAATCGATAGAAACATGATTACTGAACACATATATATCAAACTATTTACTTGTATTGCAGAAGGACGTCCGTTTCACGATGTCTGATGCGGAAGGGTACGTTTTCCACACGTGTCGGAAGTTTACCCAGCTGATTAAACTTGGCAACATATATTTGCGTCACTTAATGACAGTTAATAGCATGTTAATGACAGTTAATAACATTACATAGCTGAATGAATATATTCTGAATCTATATTTAACTGTATCCAGAAAGTGAGATCCATGTGGTTGATGGTACGCTATATCTTTTAATCTAGCATTTCAACTCGAGAACAAGTTGGAGAGATATTGGGTAGACAGTAATATACAATCGATGTTCAACTAAAAGATCTGTTGGTGAATATGGTGATATTCACTTTGGTTATATTTATTTTGAAAGTCGTGTGCCGTAAATTCAAATCTAACACCAAGAACACAACATTCGAGTAGCAACACTAAACCGCAAACATACTCCCAGATTTAGCAGGGTCGAAGAATATTGAAACATTGTTGAACAGTGCACTAGTGACTATTAGGTTTACACATTGCTTATTTTATATATCGGGTGTTTTTTAGTGTCTTTTTTAATGATTAATAATTATTATTAATATGTTTTAGTACAAAATAAGCAATGGTAGCGTTTTTGTTTTCATTCCATAAACTATTGAGATAACAGCTGTGGAAAGTCACATGCATCTTCACTGGCGGAAGTACGCCACCCATAGTGCGGCAGGGAATGTGAAATAAAAAAATGTACTACGAACTGCCTGCAGATCTGATTGTTCAACACTCGAGTTGTGTTCTTGTTTTTATGTTTAAAAAAATGTTGCGAATGTGCGTGAAGCACTTGACTCGACTCTGAATTAATGAAGCCCCTATTAGTTCAATGGATATTAAATGTAATCTACAATTAATGCTTCTTTTTTATTTTAAATATTACATGAATAACAGTAATGAGTCGCATAGTTGTAGGATATCGATGAACTTTCCCCCCCAGACGTTTAGCCCCCACCTATTTTTTGTTTAGGAAGGACTTTCCATCCTACCTGTTTTTTATTTTTATATAGACGTTTCACCCCCGCTTCATTTATCTTCCATTCTTCCATGTATTTAGTTTTTAAGTACGTTTTGTACGTTGTGCCATGTTTTTTTTTCCTTTGCCGGAAGTTGCCTTTGAATCGCTTTTCTATTGAAGCTGTGGTAAAATATAACTTAAGAACTCGCGGGACTGAAGCATCTGTATTAGTACCAGACCAGTACATTATCACTTGAATATAGGTGACACTTGCGTAATGTAGGTCAAATCCAATTTTGTCCTGGTACTCTGCAGATTAAATTTTCCAGATTAATTCATTGATAGCATCTATACATATACTATATCCAGTATCTTACTTTACCGTAAAATAATCTCGCTAAAATACAACGGGGGTCAAACATCCTTTGGGGGTGGGGAAAAATGGGGAGGGGGTGGGGGGAAGTTACGGGGTCAAACATCTGGCACCCGATGAAATATGGTAATTTCAAGCCTATTTTCAGTACCAGCGTGTAAAGGACCTGTCTTTGTTACAGAGATGATGTCCCTGTCAATGCTGCGGGTGGTGGACCCATGGATCTATTCACTGCTCTGCAAGAGGTGCTGAAGACGTCCCTCATACACGACGGACTAGCAAGGGGGCTCCACGAGTGTGCCAAGGCTCTTGACAAGTAGGTCTTTAGTCGTAGAAATTGACTCTCGCCCAAGTATTCTCGCGTATGGGTGTAATATTATCGCCGAGGCATAAAGCAGTAATTCATTCATGCGATATCCATTGCTCATGATACATCCTGAAAACTGGAGATTTTTTTATCATGCCGTGCTCCAAAATGTTGACTTATCACTGGAATTGAGAATTGTAGGCATGGACATTTTCTGTGGATCCACAAATTTGCAGAACACTTGTCAGTGGTCTTATTTATTTGCCCTGGATGTGGTATGAGGCCATTGCAATTTGTCCGTTACTATGCCTGATAATATACTGGGTCAGTGAAATAATCAAAAACAATTCTTGCAATTTTAAAACTGGCAGTAGACTATTGATTTTTGTCAGTTATTATTGTGGGCATCTTATTTTTGATGTACTGGAATATTTTAATTCCAATGGAAGTGTAAACAAAACTTTTATTCATTCTAATCACCCGAGTTGTCTCCCCTTTCAGACGTCAAGCGCACTTGTGCATTCTGGCCAACAGCTGTGACGAGCCTATGTACGTGAAACTAGTAGAGGCACTCTGTGCTGAACACGGCATCAACTTGCTCAAAGTACGTACATCGACCTCTTGGTGTTCATACCTCTCCTGGCCATCAATGCCTCCGTTTGGTTTCCCCAATATATTATTTTCAAGCTTTTACCTGTTGATATTGAGTAAACCACTGATGATAGTATATGCTCCCTCTTCTGAATGAATGTGAGGATTAGCTTATATTAACTGAGGTTTACTTTAATAATTCTTTAAACTCCACATTTTAAGTGTTATGCGGGAGGGTAGGGGTGTAATTCTTGTCCCTGATATATATTTATATCACTAATATCAGTTCCTTGTTCAATTGAATGTCATTCATCCTTGCGAGTTAATACAGTTATCCGAGTAGAAGTTTTTGTTGTACATTTGTGTGCTCTGAAGTTAAGTTTTAAAAGGACATTAACAATTTTGGAAAAAGTTAGTGAACTCAATTCATGTACCTGTAGCTAGTCTAGTGTAATAAATTAAGTAAAAAGGAAATTATTTATAGGAAATATTTGTACACAGGAAGCTATGTAAAGCTTTATCCTCAGATTTCCAGGTCGTTTATCAAATGCCAAAAAGATCTCATGATGATAATTAATGCTCCCTCTTCTGAACAAACTGAAGATTAGCATCGCGTCTGAAGATCCTGTGTCTGGCGATGCAGTTATCATCCTTGGTCTTGTCGGTACCAGCCGGTGCTTGCAGGTTTTGCTGCGATATTCAACGCTGCTGATGTTGCGGGTTTACTCGGCACTATACTGATGAGAATCTTGAAAGTAGTCTTATTTCCCCAAAATAATTTATCTACTTTTCATTTTCCCTTTGCAATGAACCACAATCCTTGGCCTGCTTTCCAGCCATAACTGATTGCTTCATTTATCTTTTAGATCGACGACAGCAAGAAGCTAGGAGAATGGGCCGGTCTTTGCAAGATCGACAAAGAAGGGAAAGCCAGGAAGGTGGTTGGCTGTAGCTGTGTTGTTGTGAAGGACTACGGAAAAGAGTCGCAGGCTCTGGATGTCCTCACCGAGTACTTCAAGGACAAGAAGTGATCATGTAAAATAGCTGAATAAAAGCAGTGAAGTACAAAACAAAATAATTTTGGTGGTTTCATTTTAAAGTTTGGTGTATACTGAAGTGACGCAAATAAGACTAGTTCCAAAACCACACCAGAAAATTGTGGACTGTTGAATCGATGGAACTGGTGCACTTGAGCTTGTTAGAAAAAGAAAACGTCCATGCATAGATTTTTAATGTGAAAAGTATATCATTCTACATGAGTAACTTGTGCACCATTCACCACAAGGTCATCACATGTAGTAGGTTGTTTCATGAAGCTGATCTATGGTGAATGATACAGATTTACATATGTACAATAAGTAATAGGTAGCAGGGTGAGGGCTAAACCGTTTTTATGAGATTTGAGATTTAACATTTCAGACAGGGTCCATATCAAATAATGAATACTAGTATGCTTGGCTGCAGACGGGAAGACATGATTTCCTAAGCTTGTTAGATTGTGGAGTGTTTTTTTTTACAGTGATGAGGACCACGCGGTCGGGCATATGCTTGCCATTCTCAAACAATTGTGTACCCAGGTTCCTGGGCACCTTAATTGATACTTTTTTAATGAAATTCGAGTTTTAAATCGTATTTTCCCCGTCATCTATTTATCACCATTTCTAGTTTATATTTTCTTTTCTTGAATCTGTAGTTAGTAATTATTTTAGTAAATAACATTGTAGTCATGTATGGGTGAAATATTCCCGCTGTGACGTAAATTCATTCAATCATTTTTTTTACATATGGTGCATATGTATTGCGAAACAATGAGTCTGTGTCTAGAAAGAGTTTTCCCATCCTTAGAAGGTTATTGTATTGTAGTGGATACAAAAGCTTTGTGAAATGGGCACTGGGAAAATAAAGTTCTTGACAAATGATTGAAACAATAACTTGTCGTTGACCATACTTAACTCAATTGGTACAAAACATTTTACTGCTGTGGTTTTCGGAATTTTACCATTCTTTAAAACAGTTTGGAAATGATCTTTGGATTTTTTTTGGGTAATGTTGGGCCTTCCAAAGCAAATATATATAAACATCACTTTCAGAGATATGAAGAAACCCCAGTTGCTGCCATATTGGAACTATCAACCCTTGCTCGATTATTATCAATATTTCCAATAACTGATTACCGTAATTACCATAATAGTTCGTACAGGATAAAATAATTACATTTTTTGCCGTATGAATATTTAGAAAAAGACGAAAATTGAAAATGACCTGTGTTCGAATATTTAGGGACACCCAAATTAAAGTACAAAATATGGCTGTTTCTGGTGTGATTAACAGCACTCTGGTC
>JAUTBT010057915.1:0-15069 GCA_032361225.1 Lepetodrilus schrolli | reverse complement strand
AATTGAATGCGGCCATACGCCAATCGCATTTTTCGCATTAATATCCTGCTCGCATTAATTTCATGATTTACAGTATTTAACCCTCTCCCTGCTGGATTAAGCACAGGTATTGTTCTTTAGGGCATCTCTGGTTGCCTCCAGCAGGGAGAGGGTTAAATCAACTATCATCATTCTAGTACATTTTATTTATTTATCTTTCTATATTATTGTGTTCGAATAACTAAAAAATTCTGATTAGATTTTTTTTGGTCATGGTCGTATTTTTGTGGTCTCGTCACATATGGCCAAAATATTCCCGTTGCGACGTAAAGCACTAATTCAATAAATGTTTGTGGTCAGATTAAAAAGAAATTCTGCGATTAATTTAGGTGGTCGAATTATTAGGGTAGTTACGGTACATTTCAAGTATATTTCTCTAAGTGTTCTTGGAAAATTACAAGGGAGTTAACTCACTTTTGAAATATACTTGACACTAGGTCCCATGGATTCCAGTGGATCCACTAAAGCCTGATTTGAAGCATTACCCCCTATACGCACATGCCCGACCCCTGGAGGTCACTGTGTCAGCTGGAGAGACACTGTATCTACCCTCTCTCTGGTTTCATCACGTGCGGCAGTCCCATGAATGTATTGCAGGTCAGTGGAGTTATATTTAGAATAGATAATCCGAAATCTGAGTAGAATTAATGTAGGACAATGATTCTTAAATTTAAAGTTGATTGGAAGGGCTGTATACGTGGCCGTATACAAACAAATATATATTCCTATGCAAACAATTATTTTATTGACTTTTTATAATGTGCATTTGTAATGTGCATTTGTAATGTGCATTTGATTGGCAAGGCCATTTGACGGCCATGTAGTAATGGAAACCTACCATTTTGGTACGAACGTATATCTCCGACCCGAGATGTTGCAAAGTATTTACGATTGAGTTGCCTCTGTGGATTGCATGTCAATGTAGTTACCTCCCTTGTAGATCAGTGGTGTTTCCCAGGCCAGAACAATAATCTTGGATTGATTTACTTTTATGTTTGTATTGCACTTGCCTATTTACATCGAAATAAATACGATAATATATTTTTCCATTTATTTCAGTGAACTTCTGGTATGATATGGAATTTGACATTAAGTATAATTATTATAAGTTTGTGGAGAACATCAAGCAATCCATCTGCTGACCGTGGACCATGATGGATGGCAGAATGGGGGTGGAATGATGATGGATGGCAGAATGGGGGTGGAATCAAGATGGACAAATGAATAAAACTCAACATAAACCAATGTTCTGCTACCTCAGCTGATTTTTATGGACAATATTTCTTCATTCTTCACTCAGATCATTCATTCTATCATATTGATTGTAAGCATGACAATTTCCCATCTATCTGGCCTATGGCCTCTAGGGTTCAAATTAAATGAGGTTGTGTTGGATGTTTGTTATCTCATTGTATTATTATTACCGAAAAAATTAATGTTGTTATCTGCCACCCTGATATGAATATGCATCACCGATTCTTGTTTCATATTTAATTGTTATGTAGGATACATAATATCCTACAATATGTTCATGACTCACATTAAAATGTCAAAGTCTTTACAGAATTTTATTGTTGCCTAATTAGCTTGCTATATATTATTTATATTTGGTTCCTATTATTTCCAATGAGAATTTGACTCCCAGCTAATTGGACAACAATAGGAATATAGAAATTCAATTTAGCGAATCTTCATTCAACATAATGGGAGCCTTCACATCCTCTGAAACCCATGGTCAATGCATCCTTATGTCCACGGAATGGGAGGGCAGTTAGTGATTCCAGGTTTCTGAGATTTTGTCGGCAATGCATTCATGCCAATGACAACTAACTCAACACCGGTTTGAAAAGAAATATATTTTTTATTGCAACAGTAGGAATAATAAGCAACGCTGTGTACTCAGGTGACAGAACATTGTGTACTCGGGTAACTGAACATTGTGTACTCGGGTAACTGAACATCAAGAATATCACAGATCTACAGTGAAACAAAACAATAAGTACCTTCTGTATATCAGATGAACTAAAGCTACGGTTCAACATTGATCATGTTACCTCTATACAAACTTAGACCAATGTACTATATTAATAAAATAATACCTCAATAATAATAACTGCTAATTTGCCTATAAGAGTGTTATGTTGTGTTAATGTGTTGAGTGTTATTTTTAGTGGCGTCAAAGTAGTTGTGATAGTTGATGGCTTGTATTTCTAAATTAAACATGCTTTTCTAAATTTATGTATATTACAAACTGACAGGTAATGTGGTACTCTCAATTGTCGTACAAACACGTGATTAGTATTGGTTTCAGAGTTAATTCAATTTACAACAGACATTACTTGGAGACTTGATGTATTTTAAGTGAGGATTTTACTCTTCATTACGTATTAACATGAAGCGGCGTAAAATCAAAGGTTTGTTGGAAAGGTTTGATAATATTGGGACGCTCTAAATGGGGATTCACACAATTTATGCCATACAGTGCGGCTATTTACTGGTGTTCTATGGATATACATGTAGACATACTCAAACTCCTATATCATTAATGGTTATCTAACACATTTTTTCTAACAACGTTTTCGTCACGTATGGGTGAAAGATTCTCGCTGTGACGTAAAACAATAATTCACTCGCTAACGACGTTATGAAAATGATTTAAAACAACACGAGTTCAGTTGTACGTGTCACTGTACAGGTGCAACATTCAAAACATCAAATGTGTGCTGTCTAATGAATTGACCTTGGCTGACGGTGAATTGTCTCTGTGTTTAACGTACTCGTCTAGAACCTGTTCAACACATCGCTCGCAGATTAAGAATTATTACATATTTTACGTTTGAATTTTTCTATTGTCGAATTTACGCAAAATAATGTTTTTAACATAGTTTACCACATTTCATCGTAAACTGCGAATTTTTGTTGGACAGGTCTAGGTATTGTATGTATAACATTTCATAACTGTACATATCACATGATTTATTTTTGGAAATACAATACACACCCAGTTTTTAGAGTAAACAAATTACACTGCTAGTTGTTTTTTTCAGATGTAGATTTTATGACGTATCTTTGCCGGAATTAGATATTTGTATCTTACATGCATCGTCTCAAAGACGTGTTCTAGTTTATTCGAATACCATCGTCTGACAATACGTATCCACGAGACAGTTTTCCTCCCGGTGCTTTATAATGAGGTATTGTTACGGGTGATGCGTCTCATCTCCCGTGTGCACGACTTCATAAACGTATTAATACACACCCGCAGTATAATATATAATTCAATCTTTCAGCTAGAACATACCAACTCCGGGTACATGGCTGATGTAAGAAATATACATATCCAAAATAAACAGGCAACTACATCAACTAGACAATGTATAAAGCGAAGAGCGTTTCAAAATGCGTATTCACAAACAAATGATTCTGTCCCATTTCTTGATCTTCAAATTGTTATAGCCAATGATTTCACTTCATCGAAATCTTCCCCTTCCGATTGGTACATGTGATCACGTGACATGATGGCAGTATGACGACGACATTGTAAATCTACACTATCCATTCGAGTATTGTACGTTTGCTTGTGCTGCGCGCGTCCATTCTTTCTTAAATGTTTTATTTGTCGACACACTCTTACGCACGCGCAAAGCATGTCGTCATATCGTGAATCTAATCCAGCTAGTTTAGGAACAATTAACACAACCGTGGTTCAAGTAAGACCAATTTGATAATGAATGTCATCTATTTTTCCCACTCTCATGTTGACCTCAATGATCATTGTAATGTAATCCATTGATGGAGTGTTGTTACTCTATTTGTCCGAACATCCGTTTACCGATGAGTTTACATTTATAAATTTATCGACCGACTGACGTCGTTTCTGAGCTCCCCACATTCCCCTTCCCCTGCAGGGAAAATTCGAAGGTTGATGTCATGTGGTCTAACCTTGTAGATGTCCTGAAGAAGGGACTCGAGCTGAAGCACTGGCGCTGCAATAACTGGACTGTTCCCGATATTACGCGCGTACACTGCGAAGGCTTGCGTAGTGTCACCTTTCACACAACACGTCGCCATCCAGAACAGGAATGGAACGTTGACGTTGTTCCCAATGGTTGTCTCGGGATCGCTAGAGGGAACCGCCCCGGAAGCCAGGTATAGTTCCGGTTGGGCTGATGGCGGACCTCCGTTGTAACCGACGGGGATCTTGCAACGGTCGATGGCGTAGTTTCGGATTTCCATCACAGCGTGTCTCCACGCAGCGTACAGGGACGGGTGCATTGGAGCCGCGTTCGTCAGGGTGAAGGTCGCCAGTTTGGCCTCGATGTCGACTCCGACGAATTCGGGCCACATAAGATGAGCGATTCTGTAACCGGACATGTCGTAGTCGACCGGAAGTGCCTGCTGTAAACCAAGGTCGCAATCCCAGTCCGTGGGGCACTTTTGTGAATCCGCCATTGCAGCAATTCCACGTTCCTTCTTGAACAGCCAACTGAACGTCAGGGGCTCGTCCATCAGACCTGTGGACACACAAATAAACAATATTAATTTCACCATTCTACCATTCTCTGAAACACAAGACCATTGCCTCCTTATAGCGCGTTTACTGAAGCAATGACCATGTGTTTCGAAGAATGTGATTCTTGAATAGCCAACTCAATGTCAACGGCTGATCCATCAGACCCGTGGACATACACCATTGGTCTCACTATCCTATGGTGTTTAGGCAAGCATTGCACATGGTTTTCAGAGGCAAAGGCGGAGTAGAATATACGTAGACTTATCTCGACCATATCCGATTATACGAGTTTGTTGATTGTAAAAGTGCTAGTATGTGTTTCAACGTCAATAAACATATTTCATAAATGTGTCTCGTGACCATGAGATATATACATTATATTAGAACAAGCTCATGCTTCATCTGTTCACCATCGGAACGAAATTTCTCAGACGGGAAGGATATGACCCTTCACTACGTGTATGAACAACACTGATGCACAGTTGTCTGGCATTTCTAGATTGCATGGCAAATACACATATTTTACATAACCTATATCGAATTCCCTTGTTTTAATAACGCAATCCACTTATTACCGTTTACCATACCCACGTCAATACGTCTGGAAATCTG
Organism: Lepetodrilus schrolli; assembly: GCA_032361225.1. NCBI lineage: Eukaryota > Metazoa > Mollusca > Gastropoda > Lepetellida > Lepetodrilidae > Lepetodrilus > Lepetodrilus schrolli. The sequence continues at coordinate 9,905 of JAUTBT010057915.1, read as the reverse complement.
ACACTCGTCATTTTTATTACCACAAGGTAATATTTCGTAATAACATTCCGAGTCGTCATCTGACAATTACGGCGCTTGCTGTCGCGACTCGTCGTGGTTTAATGGCGCTGGTGTCTGACGGCCCCCTGGTTTTAGTTCTCGCTGCCAGACCGTCAGTCCATAGGCACTTGAAGCAGGCCCAATTAAAATTAAAATGTCAGGATTAAAAATAATAAATCTATTATTGTTATATTATGTCTAGACCTAGTATTATGAAAGATAATATTTTGAAAAAAGATTAAGAAAAAAATATGTCGATGGGTGTTTATTTTATTTTATTAATTTTTATTTTTTAAATTTATATTTAAATCTTTTGCTTTTTGTTTAAAAATAAATAAATATTATCACTATGTAATAGGGGGGTTTCAACAGTATTTATGTTCAGTCCAAGTCCGGCGATGAAAGACACAATGATGGATTTGTTATTCTCACATCTTGGCATATAGTAGGACATCTCTATTCCACTACGCTTTCTGTATATCTTTTGTTACATGTTAAAACATCACTTAAATACCCATACAACGTTACTATAGCTATTAACAAACATTCAAATATACTTGGTAAGCAAAGCTACTGCAAACTAAAAGTCTGTCATTGAAAGATTGAAACAATTCATGGCGAATTACAATTTGATACATCGTACTAATTATAGAGATAATCCCATTGACATATTTATACAGTGAATTAGATAATTATTAGCTTAACTGAGCTGGGGCCAAGATAAAGTGGCTATTGATGACTGGCCGGCCAATATTGTATATAAGAATACAATTTGTAAGACCTCATTAAGAATATTATTACAATAAAACATATAAAAAAAAAATTTAATTTAATTTTTAACAATAAAAATTATAAAAGAAGGTTACAAAAATATAATTGGCCTGCTACAAGTGCCTATGGACAGTCTAAGGACGGAGTCGTATTACCAGTGTAATTGACGGGACCAGACTACAGGGGATTCAGATAAAGTTAATCTGTCAGTGATCGAGAACTGCACATCCGACCACTTTCAGCGTGATGCACTTGTATACTTTCCGTGCGCTTTGTAGCATTCCATTAAAAAAGAGAGAGCAAAGTGCAGGGTGAGTGACGTATAGATTGCAGCTTCCAAAGTGCATATACGTCACGATATTTAAATTTAACTGTTTATTAATTGGAAAAGCAGTAGTGGATACATATCAACCGTAACAAATAGGGGATACGTCAACAGAAAAGAACTTAATTTCACTCAGGCTGTTAACCACATAAATACGTGCAAAAATCCGATGTTTTAAGTCCGATGTTTTCAGAGTGTTTTAAACAAGTTCCTATGTTAATTATAACACTCTGAATGGAATGCAGCAACAGCAAAAAATAGTTAGGTGGTCTGTTAGGTGTCCAGGCCAGGACACCTAATGTGGATGTTCAAAAATAAACCAGGACACCCGAGGTGAAAGTGTCCTGCCAGGATTCTGTTGGGTTCCCAGAACAAGACACAGATTATTGAGGTAATTAACACTATTTATTATAATTCTGGAATTATAATATGACGCGATAGCTAATATTCAACGTGGTATATTTAAGAAGATCCACGTATCCTTGGTACGATTCCTTCCCTTCAATTCTATCACCGCACCACACTGCTGAGAGTAGGGAATCGGATCATGAGAACTCGACAGCTGTTAGCGCCACAGACATGAATGCTTACAATTGATGTGTCGAGTTTCAAGACATCACTGTCCAGTAGAAGAGTATTTGAACATTGTGTATAATGTGTTAAATCAAATCAGTCGCCATCTAGGTGCAGCTCCGTAGCTCTATTAAATAGACATTTTTAGCCCTGTTATGACTTTGACGTTTCTTGCTGGCGCCATCTCATCATGAAACGTCCATTAAATGTAATACTAACGGGGCGCAAATAGAGCTACAGAACCGCAGCTACTTCCCATCCTATCTACATCACAATTCACCGAAGGACTCGAGCAACACATTATACAACTCGGTGGTTATTGCAGTTTATTCTAGTCAAATTAAACCAAAATTGGACGTAACCTAAAAAATATGCGGGGAAAGGATTCCTGGTATCAGAAGCACAATTTCGTCCTCTTATAACATAATATTAGCCTTCTTCTATCCAAATTTGGGAGTCACTTTCTCAACCCAAAGCTATTCATTTGACATATATTGCTTGGTATTGGACTTTCGTCCAGCGGTTGTGGGATGAAGGCATGCAGACGTTCCCTATCGATCTACAGTAGTTGGGTGTCCTGCACAGGAATCCTCCAGGACACCTGATGCAGAGGTGTCCTACTAGAATGCTAGAGGGTTCCGTAAAAGGATCTTCGACGTTTTTATTTTTGCTGAGTAAAGCTTGAGTGTTATCGTGTCAACCAAATGTTCATGTCGACTATAATTAAGATTTGAATTAGAATGCACTCCATTCCATCAACGCAGTTGGTTTTAAGAACCTTCTGGCATTGATGTTTTACGCTTTTCAGTTGAATCTGCATTTAATATCACTGTGGGACAGGGCAAGCTTGTTTCCAAACAGTCATCACCAGCTGGCATATTGGACAAGGCTCTACTAGAAGACATTAACAGGTTAACACCACCGAGATATTGAAATGAAGAAATCGAATAGCTGCACCACTGAGATAGTGAAATGAAGAATGAGTGAAGTCAGAGGTGCATTGAGAACGCAATGAGAACTAAAATGAAGCAATTTGATTTGACCGTTTTTGATGCAGTACGTTACTTGATTGTCGTATCCCTTGCAGGCGTTGGTGCGAGATAATTCCTAACCATTCAATATCCTGTATGCATGTTATATCATGTGATGCAACTACTAAGTATTGCATTTAAACATTTAGTATCGATCTGAGCAGTATATTACAATAAAGTATTCTGTGAAAATAGGCCATTATTAATGTGTCACATGTATGTGTAGGAAGATCACTTGATTTCATTTTCAAATAAATAACAAACGTATATCTGTTAAATATTTATGAAGCCAAAGTATTAAGTTAATTTATTATTTTTCAATGCTGATCATAGAATAAAAACTTTTTAACTTCACAATTTAATAATAATAATTATTATTAATATATAATAATAATTGTTAGTACTCGTCCTCTCAAGGTTTAGCGAATACTTGGTGCGTTAACGCAAAGTAATGTTTAATGAAGTACTTCATTATCCTTGGAATTGTGTAGGGATTACAAGCATACTCACCACGTTCAATCATGAAGTCTGTTCTAGGCCACGTATCTTCTCCCAGGGCGGTGACCTTGACCAGTGAGACGACGGGGATGCGTCGTGACGTGTCGTAAATCGTGCCGTAGTACGACGTCTTGTGTCCGAACAGCTTGCCCCACTTACTCCCAGGAGCAAACCGCTGACAGAGGAAAGTGAACGTCGAATGCATGTCGGACATTCCCGAAGGAATCCGATTGCCTAGGATGAAATCTCGCCAACAGCTGCGCGCGAAGTCACCGAGATTTCGCTGTCTCTGCGCCAGCTTCGATCCCTTGCACTTCCGGGATGACTTGCAGATGTCCTGTAGGTGGCGCTTGCAGACGTGCAGTGGCGTGTGGGATACGAGGAACGCCTCTTCTTTGGAGCACCATCGCCGGATATGACCTTTGGACACGACCTGGGACAGGTTGAACTTCGAGAACATCATGCGTCGACGCTTTAAGTCGTAGAGAGAGTATCGACAGAAGTCACCTGGGGGGCAGAATATGTGGATGGTTATTAACATGCACACGCGATACGCTGTTTACAACTAAGAACTTGCGCAGAATGTGTAGGCTACCTGTTTACTTATCATTGATTGCTGATTAGTACTGGTATGACAGTATTAATTTACATAATAATGGATTCATAAGTTTCCAATGCAAACAGTATTACTAAATAACTGCATCACTTTCAATGAGTCATTGGTAGTTCCTTATAGTATTAGAATTTGTTTGGTTTGTAAAACATAATGTTTCCATATATTTAACTAAACATGTCACTTTGAATTTATCTGTAGACCTACTTATAGATTCTAATAATTAAAGACTAATTATCATGCAATGCACCTGTATCTTGATATTAGAATAATATGTATTCATTAAGATTCATGAGTGATATCTTGACTGCGTTTACTACTACGTTTAATAATCCTAATATATAAATACATTATTATAGAAATTCCTACAAAATAGAAATTCCTACAAAATATTACCTCCATTAGCAGCGGCACCGTAAGTCATTTCTGAAAGGGAAAAACAATTCAGCATATTAATATTGCTACAGAAAGGTCAATGACAACATTGTAACCAGAGATTAGTTCCATTTCGATGTGAATCATTATGTAAAATACGTACACCAACTGATAGCCTTAATAGACGGTGTATTATAATCATAACGATGTATTTATTTAATATTCTGAATCAAGAACTCTTGTTTCATGCTAATATGCTATACATAGATAATTTGTATTAAAACAATAACATCACAAATCAACACATAAAATTTAAAAACAAAATAGAATAAAATAGAAAAAAACATAAATAATAACAAGCATGAACATCATAGAACAACTATTTTCTATGCACAAAAAATGCATGCTTCTAAGTGTCACTTGTTAAAAATGAAAATAAAATGTTATTTCGCCAATAATTTACTAATTATGTTACTCTCGATACAACTCTGTGCTCACCAGCCGTCGGTATATCTCTGACGTCAATGCCATCACAGCGATATGAAAACTTTCCGCTTGATGTCCCATTCCACATTTTACACGAACCCTGGTCTCTGATATTACACGACCGAACTTCAACTCTCGGGCCACGACAGGTAGCCATTTTGCCCAGCGAGTTCCCGTCGATGTCACATGACCTAAACCGGATGTCGACATCACCGGAAGAAACCCAGGGTGACCAGTTACCCCACATTGCTCTGGCTGTAGAGAAGACATAGAATATGCTGAAAAATATCCTCGCAATGCAGAACGTTATACCTACTTAATACTTAATAAACACCCTTCAAATGATGGATGTCAAGTAGGCATATGGTGTGTGTTTCGAGGATGGTTGAAATACATAATTGACCACACGCATTATGATTATTAACTAAAATGATCACTTCTGTGTTAGTGAAAATTGTGATGATTGTGGCATTAGTAAAAGGCATGCAATCACGGAATAAAGATAATTTTAACGGGTGTATATATTTTAATAACGAATCTAATGGAATATTGAAACGAATAGGATACCCGGGAGAAACAGCCGTAACGCTTAATACGTAGCTAACACAACACACTGTTTGCCCTATCATCGTGGTCACGCTTGTCATGTGCTTAAAGGCATACACTCCCAGTTTGTTGACATGTTTCATGGTCAAAAGTATTTTACCTAAAAGATTGTCTACAGATGTATAGTGGGCAACGAGATACATTTTATGTAGGTCCCTCTCGTTTCATATCTTTTTCATAGTTTTGTGTGTTTTTATATCGCGAAAAAAATACAAAAATAAAATAAAATATGAAAATATTGAAAACCAGTGGGACCAACAGAAGATGTATCCTGTTGCCCATTATACGTATGTAGACAATCAAATCAGTTAAAATACTTTTGACCATGAAACATGTAAATAAATTGGGATTGTATGCCTTTGAACGGTCGTAACTGAAGCATTTATCGATCCTCCATTCACTGATGCAATAATTACGTTGTTGTTCGAATGGTACATTATTCCATACAAACATATACCCACCATCCATTTCTGGACACGTGGGCATCCCGTCGCTCAGTTCTCGACCTGCAACACAACGTCTTGTTATTCTATGATCACGTCCATGGACAGACATGCGATCTAATATTAAAACGTGGTTCGTTTCACCTCCTCCCTGATTCTTTATTTGTTCAAATGATCTTTCGTGAACTTTGAGAGACGCAATACGACGCTAATATAATAGCTAAATGAAATAAGAGAAATGAGTTCAAGCAGTCTGTCCTGGTTCGGCTTCGAAAATTATTGACTTGTAGCATTGTGATACTGGTCTCGGCCAAAGCGCTTACCCCTCTGGCTAACTGAGCTAAGCAATCTAGTAACTCGGGTTTGAATCCCAGGATCGGCATGTTCTATGACAGACAGGTAACAATACGTAATCATGCTTCATCTGGACTGACTATTTCAGACCAAATTCACTACTTCATTCTTAAACTACGAGCATTCTTAGACGATGGGGTAATAGATAGCAGACTGGCCAAAAGAAGAGTTCATAAATAGCCATCTGGACAAACATTCAAACGGTGCTTCGTTAGATCTTGGCCAAGAGAGTATCACGAAAAGACCAAGATGAGATCAAGAGCATTAGTTATGCCTGTCGAAGGTTATACCATAATGCATAATAGTATATAGCTAGTAGGATACTGATCATGGGATTACGGGTGTATTGCTAAATATGAATGAACACTGCATGTAACTGAACCACCAGAACAGTGTTATCAGGAACGTATGAAACTCAAACTTCCGGTTGTGGAAAATCTGGACAATTAACACACAAACGTCCGGTTGCGAAGCATCGCGACAATTAACTCACACTAAGTTCCAGTTGTGGACAATCGTGACTCTGAACTCACATGAACTTCCGGTAGTGGGCATGATATTCTCCTGGCTCTGGCATGCCTCCATCTGAAGCTCGCAGCGGTTCCGGTACCACTGGAGGTCACTTCCGCATACGGGCTCTGTCGACCTGCCCGTGCAGTTGATTGGGCATGCGCACGTGATGTCGTCGCCGTCTGCACGACATATGCCGCCATAGAGACACGTGTATGTATCACAAGGACTTCCGTCTGCGCGAACATAAACGAATTAATAATATTAAATGTTGGTATTTATTGAAATAAATTGTAGCTCAAAAAAATATCACTGAATAGATGGATCACCAGGTCCCGAGATTACGAAACGTTTTGAGTACGAGATCATGCTCAAGGTCAAATTTTATATGGGGATTTGTGAACAAAACTTTGAGTTGAGCATGAGTTTGTACTCAAAATGGTTTCGTAATCTCAGTGCCAGTTGCACCTTCAAGTTGCTATCAATCTACGAAATACTATAAGAACTTTATTTTATGAACTACATTATATATAATTTGAAACTTTAAGACACATTTGCAATATTATTTCTAATTATATATAATGTAGTTCATAAAATAAAGTTCTTATAGTATTATCAGAGTTATCAAAGTGAAACTTTAAGACACATTTGCAATATTATTTCTCTCTGATAACATTACATTTCCATTATTATACTATCGATCGTTTTGTTTAATAGTATTCTATGGCTACGCCATCCTGTCAAGCCAATATGGCGATTCACAAACATGTTTTTTTCCTTCTCTCAAACCATTTCTGAAAGAATATTAACAACCACTATGTCACATTGTAATCACATCCTGTTTGTATTAAAGTGTAATCCTCTTCTCGGATGTTTGGACTAAAACAACTTAAATGTTTCTAAAGTTTAAATTGATAGAAAATCTACCCCTAGACACTGTCCCTACTTAGGTACACCTACTTTGCGCACCGAAGACGCTAATTGTTCTTTAGTTGCAGACACCTAATCCCTAAAACCTCTTCCTGTTGACCAATCGGCTTTTCCATTCCTGTGGGCTCTACGGTAACATTGTATTGCATATATACCGAAATGCCATCTTTCTCCAAATGCCCATAGACCTTTTATAGCCGTCAATTAGCTTGATCGATAGACTCGACTGCCAATCCTAACAAATGGCTGCTTTCTTTACTTTAAAGAAATTGGGATGGTAATTGAAATGCATGCTCCCGTCGTTATGCGTCTGACCGATCACATGCCAGGTTTGTTCTGCATAACAGCCAGAGGGATAATGGCTGCCCCTCTGAGACCTCTTTAATATCGATTTAATGTACAGCGTAATCTCTCCAGTCAAATTTACCAGATCCATTAAAGAGGTAGTTCCCCGAATCCTTTGGCCCAGCGGAATCGTCATATTTTATGAACGCGGCTTCAGGAGTGAAGAGGATCTATAGAAACTCCATCTTGCCGGATATGGAAAAATGCTTCTTTAAAGGTTACGAAATCCCATTTGAGAATTGTCATTTCCTGACGCAATCGTTATTCAAGCTGAATTTATAACACCGAGTTAAGATTTCGAGGAAGTCAACACGGTACTATCTTGATGAGGAATTGAATTATACACAGCTCCATCCGTAAGTTGCTAATGCTTATCCCTCTATCGAAGATACGTGCACAACCTAGCAGTTAAATACGTGTTTCGTTTCGGAGATTCCAACTTTTCATACCTCCCGCTCCTGTTTCCTGAATAATATCAGGAATGGCCTGCAGTTCATTGACCTCTGGCGTGGGGAACATAACCTTTGTGGTGGTAGGCATGGTTGAATGTGAAGGTCGGAGTGAGGTCGTCTCATGCACATCTTCACCGACTTCTTCCCCTCCTTCTGTCAAACAAATATTTCTCAAATTAACAAAAACATTATTGTAATGATTTACTTTCCCTCTGAAATCATGCTTACAATTTAAATAACTTTAAATATTTTTAGGTTATATATATATAATGTTTTCTGTATGGCCTTATCGTGTTTGTCTATATAAACTACAGTTTGAATAATATACATGTAATAGTTTTAGGTTCTAGGTACTGTGTTATGTATGGTCCTAGAGTGTTTGCCGTTATAACGTACACAGTTAGAATAATATTATTCGACAAACGTTTTCGCAATATTCATGGCTAGATCAATGCCATAAATGAATGATCTTCAATTATGGCATATTTTGGATGGACAAAATGAACTATTTGCAGACCTAGATGTTGCCTTCTATGTATGTCATTTGAAAACAACTTGATCCAACCGGTTAACTCTTGCCCGAGTATGTACTGCGAAACGAGCATCGCTAAGGTTGCATGTTCTCTAAAGCCTATATCCAATGGCTTCTTACACATACGCCAGACGTATCGTATGAAATAGGAGCCCCTGCTCTGTATCTTGATGATGATCAGACACCGATGTCCGCAATTAATTGTGTGCCTCACAAGCTGTAGTTAACGGTAACACGGTTCTGAAGACGACTTATCGGCATTTGTAAAAGAGCATGACATCTGCCACAGATCGTTGACCTTGAAATATACCGTTCGACCGTTTACCTGGGCCATTAGTCGTTAATGAAGCATAACGACCACGCTGACCATGACAGATTGGTTGAGGACTACCAGGAATGACCAGCAGTGATTATACTGGTCTTGGAAGCGAGGTGGTCTGATCGAAATCTGATCGAGAACGACTCGGAAACTAATACATCTACTTATAATATTACCGCCGTGCCGCAAACTGCCTTCGATATTGCGATTCTTTAGTGAGTACGATTTCATGTTCAAGCTCAAATTATATATGGGGATTTGTGAACAAAATCTGAGTTGAGCATACAATCATGGCATGTTCTTATCGTTATCTGAGTTGTAACCTTTCAATAATCACAGCAAACAAAGTTAGGTGTCCTGTTTGGTGTCCGGACCAGAACACCGAACGTGGATGCTCAAAAATAAACCAGGACAGCCGAGGCGAAAGTGTCCTGCCAGGATCCTGTTAGGATTTTGTTAGGATCCTAGATCAGGACACCTACAATGTTTGCTGTCAGTGTGCACAGCCTAATTGTTGCAAACCCGAATACATATGTCAACCACGATATACACTGACAAATTTAATTAATGTGGTCCCTATATCATCGTCATAGCTAAGGGTGTTCAGTTGGAATTTTGATTTTTGATTTTTATTGATTGGGGTTTTAAGTCGCTTTCAAGATTCTTTCACTTATATCACGACTTGTCAGTTTAGGGCAGGAGG
>JAUTBT010057904.1:0-15069 GCA_032361225.1 Lepetodrilus schrolli | reverse complement strand
CTCTCTATATATATATATATATATATATATATATATATATATATATATAATTGTGTTAGTGGCTGACACAGAGGGTACAGACCTAACTGTTTTAACGATCTTTCTATCTTCTACTTGAGAATATTTCTCATTTCGTCTTCCAAAAAATTCACATATCTCATTTTCGGGCAACAAAAATACTAATTTAATATAAAAATGTGCTTACTTATTGCACATGACCTCTAACTATATATTAAGAAATATATCAGCATTTGGCACTATGGTGCTTGATCGACCTTCTTCGTGATTGTGTTCTTCATTATTTTACTGTTTACTCAAATTCGCACAAAGGGCCACGCTGGATTTCTGCACTATACAAATATCTATATATCATATAAGTGTATATAAGTGGGTGCATGTGTGTCAATGTGTGTGTGTGCGTGTGTGTGTGTGGAGCTATTTACAAAGCAAATACGTGTGCAGTCATTACTGGTTTCAGTATGTGTCTATGTCAATATCCACTCTGTAAGTGATCAATATTGGCGATATACTTCAGTGTCTACACTTGTGGACACTAACACACAAGAAACCTCCCCAGCGACTGATATACAAATGTCAATAATAGCGTTTTGAAACCTTGGCGGGGGAAATGAATAGCATGTTCATGTAATACTTTAAACGGTGTCTGTTGGTGTTTCTATACTGCTCTGCTCACAAAAGAATAACGTACAAAACTAGCACTGTTTATATCAACATTTATTAATAGATGTAGGCAATAGACTACTATTTCATCCTGATAAATTGAATTCCTTTGAAATTGTCAACATTCGAGAGCCAATAGTTGTTTTGATATATTTTACGAACGTTTCAAGTATCTAAAACTTGTTGATTAGCTTACACTCTTGATTTTAGTTTTAAACGTTACGGTATGCAGTATCATGGATGTCTTCGCAATACACTTGTTAATATATTAATATGTGTGATAGCTTACACATATGAATTATAATATATGCAAAACGTCGTTTTGATGTCTGAATTAAAAATAATATCTATGCGTCATTCCATTAGATCCGCCAGTAAAATATGCACTTTAAAATTATCACCATCTGGCATCGAGGTTTTTTCCATGCTCAATTAAAGGTCTGTTCGCAATCTCCACATTATAGTTGAACATGAAAGCATACTCATGAAAGTTTCCTAATCTCGTATCATTAACTTATTTTCATTATTCTCTCTGTAACACACTTCTGTAAACCCCACGATAATGGACGCGGTCTTGAACGTTCCGGTCCCTGTGTGGATTCGAACATGAATAAACACCATCGGATCTTGGCATGTGACGAAACAGCTTCTATGTCAGTTGACAGTGAATGTATCAGTTAATAAATGTATAACTAGATACCAAAACAACATAATTTTATTGGTCAATTGGGATCAAGCATAATTTATATGTCCAAAAAGGCTACTCGGTATATATGAGTATATATCGTGGAATAATATTACTAGTATCATCCTCTTTAATTCAGGTTCGGTGTCTTGAGGATGCACAATACATAGAATAATTATTCACATCGTCGTATCGTATTTGAACATACACGTACATGATTCTGACAATTGGAATATAGCAAGACATACACATGACTGGAGAACGTAGAGATGCATGGATACTTAAAGAGATGCATGGATACTTAAATAGATTTTAATATTCGTTCCGGTCCTGACGAAATCACTTCTCGATCCAATCATTTTCCGTCCTCAGATCCTCCTACCATTACTACTACTAGTCTTCGTCAACATAACACTCTCTCTCTCACACGTTGCATGCTCAAAACTGCTACCTCCAATTCAATTCGTCACTTCACATCATGCAGTCAGATGAAATGGCATCATCCGTTATTTGGCACCGGTGTATAATCGACTAGAAACCACACGATTATTCCACAAGTGCCAAATGAATGTGGACACCAAGATCTTTATTCTGTTGAGGCCCGATGTCAATTTGTTTTGCTTCCCCGTCGTGTCTGTCCCGGTGTTCCTGAAATAGAGACTAACGTTAGTACACAGCTCCATCAGGACACTGCTGGCAAAACACAAATATCATTTCATCAAGTAGATCATGAAATATACATGGAATATCGATTACCTTTTTATACCATAATGTTACGTATTTCCCCATAGAATTACAAGCATGCTTCTAGGCAGAAAATACATGATGTGATTAGTGAAAATACCACGTATATTGGTATATATTTTAGAATAAATGTAGGTATTTGGAAACTTGCATTGTTCTCCTTATACCAACAAAATGTAACTCTTCAGAATATCAAGAGTAATTTACTTATTTGATATTTTTAAAAAAATATAGTTTCAAATGAGTTTCATGTTAGACGAGGATTATATACAATGGCTTTCTGAAGAGATAATGTCTATAATGTTATACCACACACTCGTGTAGTTCGCTGAATGTCCTCAGGAACCACTAATGCGTTTTGGGCTTCACAAAAAAATAACACCATAAATTCCATTTATTCCAAGGCCCTGGTTAGACTGAAAAGCATTAAAAACTTAATACAATCTTCAGAAATGTCTCATGAATAGTACTGTTTAAAAGTACTGACACGCGCATGTAAATATAGGATTTATAGGGCGGATTCATTTTTCTTTTTATAAACTCTGTGACGTTATTTGTAAAGTTGTCAAACAACAAACACTAGTATACGGTCTGTAGTTAAATCAATAATTCTTCCCCAGAAGATAAAGCATTACGTAAAGCGGCATTGCAATACAAAGTACCAAAATTCAATAGTGCGGACGTACCAACGCTTGACAATCATATTCCTGGTATCCCATAGCGATTCGAGCCACTGCTATACACATGGTCATAGATTTGAAGACTGGCGCACGTATGAGTGTTTCCATACATGCCGGTGATTCAAGATCCATCGTAGCAATAACACTGAACAACCAGACTGGAATACACAATGGGAAAGTAGATTCAAATCTAACGATACGTGAGCTTTGTTCAGAACAATTTGATGTCAAATCCTCCATATAAAAAGTGAGCATAAAATCGTACTAAACTTTTAGTAATAATAATAATAATAACAACAACAACAATAATAATAACAATAATAATAACAATAATAATAATAATAATAAGAAGAAGAAGAAGAAGAAATATTAAATTCTGAACTATTCGTTGCACTTCTAGGTAATTGGAACATAGGATAGACGAAGTTGGTGGACTGATGCCATTTTCTGTAGATCACTGTCCTAGTATAATATACAATCACTTAAATAACATACTTGTGTTAAGTTCATTTAACTGTGCCTTGTACCTTACAGTTGCTTGCTAACGGTCTTTGAAACCATTAGAAATCAGCAGACATCACTAGAATGCCTCTTCCGGTCATGTTCGGTAGAACTCGTGGAACAAGAGGAACCGCCTTAAGGCTAAATGCAGAGCCGTAACTATTCAGCGTGTGATACTTTGTCAGTGAGATCGATGGTGCAATGAGCTTTTATTGCTCCTTCCAACTCGTTTTACACGACATTGTTGAACCGGAAGTCACGCCAGAGCTCCAGTTGTGGGCAGACGACATCTATTTGCCAGGAGTACACCGATCAGAATTCAATGAATGGAAACAATATGACACGTTGACAGCCGATGCCAATATCCTTGTGTGAACTGCCAGGTGCCTTGACCAAGAATGGGGGCATACCCTCCCGAAGGGCATGCCTTACTGTTTCCTGCGATATGTTTTGAAGTCCAAAGGACGTTCTTCATCATCAGGTGTATCAACATTTCCAAGAACATCCTTCATGCCTGGAATCGATAAAGAAATGTAGACCAGGCCCGGAGATTACGATTTTTTTTAGTACGATTTTATGCTCAAATTTTATATGCAGGATTTGACATCAAATTTTTCTGAACAAAGCTTCGAGTTGAGCATGAAATCGTACTCAAACTAGTTTTGTAATCTCTGAGCCAGGGCGTTTGAGAACTAACTCAATGATACGGTGAATGTAGACACAATGACTCACATAATACCACTTAGTGCGCACTGCATGATACATCACCCTTTAAGTGGCAGTGTTCATGAAACAGTATTTATCATTAATTATTAGTTGGATATTGAAACAAGATCATCGGTCGGAACCGTGTATAATTAGTGTGATTGGCGACCTGTAGCTTGAAACGTCAAATGGACACATACAAATACACACATACACACACACACACACATACACACACACATACACACACACAAATACACATACATACACACACAAATACACATACACACACAAATACACATACACACACAAATACACATACACACAAATACACATACACACACAAATACACATACACATAAATACACACAGAAATACACATATACACACAGAAATACACATACACACAAATTCACATACACACACAAATACACACACATACACATAAATACACACACACAAATACACATATATACACACAAATACACACAGAAATACACACAAACACACACAAATACACATACACACAAATACACACACAAATACACACACAAACACACATATACACACACAAATACACATACACATACAAATACACACACACAAATACGCACACCCACAAATACACATACACACACAAATACACATACACACATACACACACACAAATACATATACACACACAAATACACATACACACAAATACACACACACAAATACACATATACACACACAAATACACATATACACACAAATACATACACAAATACACACACACACACACACACACACACACACACACACACACACACACCTCCACCACCACAACCACCACCCAGCTATTTTTAAATTGATAGCTCTCATACAAACACACGTTAATATCGGGTACTGCAATGTTTCAGTGATCGTCTGTAAGTTTGCCTAGTGCCAATTAGAATAGTAACAGTAGCATACATGAATCCAACCTCTGCCTACAGCGATTCACACTATACATTGTATGAGGATCTGTTGGACCATCTTCTGGACCAGGTAGAGAATAACATTGTCCGTAGCTTAACTAATGTACACGTACTGAACTGTTCATGTCCAGGGCCCCGTTGTTCAGAACAGTTGTAGCTACAATTAATTGTGTATTAAGTGTAAGTCCATTGCATAAAACACTTTTATCGTTACAAATCTTGACAATATGATTAGCTAAAAGTATTGTAGCGATAAAGGTCATTCGCACAACCATACTTAGATTTGTAGCGGGTCCAAACAATTTGACTTACAACCAATTGTAGCTACAGCTAATCAACGGGGCCCTGGTGGCTACGAATATTAGTGCAGTCCAAATATAATGTTTATAGGTATTAACTTGTACAGTGAAGTGGACCCTCGATAATCCGCACGGTCCGTTTCAGGCTCCGAACGGTCTGGTAGTGAATAAATCGGATATCTACACGTGATTGTAAAGTGCATACAATCTGCCATTTTCCAGTCTCAATGCTGAGATTTATTGTGGAATTAGTCTGGACAGACAGATAAAGGGGAAATGTTACAGTAGTGGTCTGAAAAAAGTAGTAGTAGTAGTAGTAGTAAGTAGCAGTAGTAGTAGAAGTGTAGTAGTAGTAGTAGTAGTAGTTTGTTCTAATATATACGACACATTGTTCAAAGATGAATATCGTATCTGTTTAGAACTGCACGTGCGTTAACACAAGCCTACTCACTCACCTACTTATCGGGTATCCCTCCGCCGTGTCAAACTATTCCATAGAGTTCCTAACTTGCTAGATGTTTACCCAGCATAGATAATCGATTTAACAATACAAGGCGGCATTCAGGTGTGACCGTTGTCGCAAAACAAGCCTTTGAATTCACGTTCTGGAAGAAAAATCGAACGAATTTAACGAAGACTAACGCTACTGATCGCAACGCTTGGCAATACCTTACGTATATTAGGCATTAAAATTCGATGAGTGCCGCTAGTTCCGTTATAAAACCCACCCGCTTGAGATATCTCATAACAATGGCATGAACTTTCGTTGAGTTATCCCTGTAACAAATTATATGACTAATTTATCTGTCCAATTCCCATTTGACGTTGAAGAGTGGAATTCTCATATCACACATTTCTATAAACCCTGCACTTAAATGAAACGAATTCCGATGACATGCAATCAATCGATCCTGTTTTCCTTGTACAAACTGAATCAAACATCCAATACGTGATCAGTATAGCGAGCGATGGTAAATATTTAACGTTGTTATAAATGTACAGGTGGTCTTATGGTTAATTATTATAACGCTGTTTGATATGTAAATACATATATCTAATTAGAACAGGCTATTTACCATATAGGCGAATGGGTGTTCTCGATGTGCAAACATTATAGTATTTAAATACCAAATTATCGATTAAGGACATAATATATAATTGGATATTTGTTAAAATATGAGTTGTCAAGCTATAAAACAAATTAGACATGGCCATTTTGGATGTGATGATTGGAATGTGTACAGGTAGTGTTCGTAACGTGTTAAGACGTAATAATTACGTTGAAGTCGGATTTTGTAATATCCTTTACAACTAGGAAAAAAGCACCCTAGTAATAAAGTGCAAACCGGTGAATTCCCCACGTGAACAACTAGATATTGTTCCCAGCTACAGTTCAACCGTGCCTGGAAATACATATGTTCCATAGGCACATCCTAACCGACAATTGCCCACGTGGGAAATGAGCTAAATGAATTATGCTATTTATTCTACGCTCACGATTTGCAACACTGGTCACGCATGACGATTCAATAAATGACTTCGTTACAAGATGTTGGTTATTTGCATTTACATACTAGAGGAGAAAAACACATACAAAATTTAAATTTAAATTTTATGATCATTGATGTGATGTCGACTGTTGATGCGAGGTCCCTGTTGCACTGTTTCGAAATGTATACTTATCTGTAATGCTAAAGTGAATAAATTCCACTGGTCATTGAATGAGTAACGTATGTTCGCGTAGAATAGATTAGTAATAGATAGAGTAATTAAATGCATATTTACCGATTGATTGATATGAAAAACAAGGAAATAGCTGATATTATGAATTATGTGGAGGAAGCATAAAGTAACGTATTATATATGCATATAATGCATATTTATGTATACTAGTATTCAGTCTATCCCTTATATCTCATTTCAATAATCGGTGCAAACCGGTCTAATTTGAGAATAAATATACTTGTCAGGACATACATGTATATCGTGTTATTGAAGTAGTTGAACTAGCAACATGCCCCAGCTGTTATCCTATAGCGCTGAATCATATTATTTACATATTTGGCTTACTAAATATCGTACATCTAAATATTGTATACTAAATATAGTAAATCTAAATATTGTATACTAAATATAGTAAATCTAAATATTGTATACTAAATATAGTAAATCGGAGAAAGGGTAAAGTAAAGTCAAGTAAAGGCGCTTAGAAAAACAATGGGTAATTATTCACATCAGAGGCGGACATTTAATTTGTAATGCTTAATAACAATGTAATACTAAATGTCCGACACAACATCATTGGATTTGAATCCTATATTTTTTTCTGATTCTGTTTTTATAATATTTTACATGTTGTGTATTTTGATGTATTAATTATTCAGTGTCACTTTATTACATATAAGCATTCGTAGTCAACCTGTAGGAGATGGTAGCTCACGACACTTGTGCTAAAGTCTTCAACCTGTCCACAGCGCACAGAACAGAGCATATTTCAGTCAGATATTATTAATAATACATTTCAAGTAAGTAGGTATTGCCTCGGAATGGGAACTGGCTTACCATAACAACGAAAGCGACAGTTCAACAGTCGGGCATAATTAATTAATAATGTTTCTTAAGCTGTTACGATTCTTGGGAGAGTTGGAAATGATGTCTCTGTTCAACTTGAATGAATATATGCTTAGACAAACACAAACCAGTTCTTTGCACGCCATGCATGCACAGATGAACATATATTTATTGATCCCCAGCCACACATATGCAAATATTCATAATTGATTATGTCTTTTGAAAAAGTATTGATCTCGTCTCGTTCACGTACCCGAGACAGCCGACAAGCGAGAGCCACGAGAGTACGATACTCTCGCGTGTCTTTGAAGAGGTCACGTGACAGGATGTAACGTATTCTGTGGTGAAAATGAAGTATCTTAGATCACAATAGCGTGTTAACCTTAAAATACCGTCACAATCATTTTCAACGATGTCCCACTATCCTTACGTTTAATGTTTAGCCGTCAAGCAATGTATTTACAGTCTGCATTATGTTCATGTTATGGATATTACATTTTAGATTAACAAAAGTATCGAAGTGAAACCATCTATGGCATATTATATAATCTAGTATACATCATTAACACTGGCGAATTTGTGCTTGATGTGTTCTAGATGCTAGTATGTAGCATATCCCTAAATAATAAATGCACATATTATTATTATTTTTTTTATTGGGGTTTTAAGTCGCTTTCAAGATTCTTTCACTTATATCACGACTTGTCAGTTTAGGGCAGGAGGAAACCCGCAACACCCGTAGCGCTGAATTTTGCAGTAAACCTGCGAGCACCTGCTGGTACTGACAAGACCAAGGATGATAACTCCATTGCCACTCTACAGATATCGCATCCTATCAATATCGCGTCAGAAAGGTGACTTTCGCGAACATTGATGCAGGGCCCCCAGGGCGGGATTTGAACCTGGAACCTTTGGTTCCGAAGTCCAATTACCATTCATATCTACATAATATTCCTGCACAACCCTAAGTGCTAAGAGACGTCCACATGTGTATAGGTCTATCTACGGAACGCCAAATTTAATAGATGATCGCGTAATACGATAGCTTCGGGAACATTGCCCTTGACTCCTACGTTATTATCAGCCGCTATAAAATGTAGTGAGGGTACATTGAAAAGATAATGACAATTATGCTCAAAAGTATGTCAATGACGGATCCAGGGATTGGTTTTCGGAATATGAATACATTTACTCGCTTAACAGTAGCTTTATTCGCATACGATAGTAGTTATTATTGTAGATGAATTGTAACAGATGAAAGTGACGACGAGTTTTCAAAGTCCGCCATTGTCATCCACATCCATTTAAGTATTGTAAATGTCCAGCTTAGTTATTAATTCCTGTTCAAATGAGACATCCTGTTTAATAGACATTAAATATAACCCAGTCACTTCAGTTTGCTGCAACTTCATTTGTTGACCTTATCTTCGAACCCAATCATTGTATGCAACACGATATATATATATATATATATATATATATTGATTGCAAAAACTATATTGACGATTCTTAGACTACGACTATAGAGACACCTATTTGATGCTGTGTATTGACGTCTAACGCTTATAGTTGGCGTTTGTGTGTGAAATCTACTGTTACTCATCGCACTTGTATCGGCGCATGGTATTCAAATATTATAATGCCGACGCGTAGTCAATAGTATTTTATCTTCTGGAGATTCGCTACTCTGAAGGATATACAAACAAGCCCCATTAACAGTGTTGATCCGCGGGGAGAGGGGTGGGGTTACGGGCGGCGTAGGTGGGGTTGGGGGAGGGGGCCGTGGAGCGTACACGTCGTGAGTTGTGAAGACTTCAATATTTCAATATTTGTCTTATAACTCGATACGCATGATGAATATGAATTGATGATACCGTTGACACATAACATTGGTGTATACGTTATTGAACATACCGGTATAGACTATCTAATATCTAACTTCATTGTTTTGTTTATAGAAATTTTGATTTAACTCTGTAAATGTCAACAAGCTAGATAATTAACTTTGTTTAATTATGAATTCACCACATGTACACATATTTTCCCCACAGCGCAATATGAATCAGAACGATGGTAATTATAAAACAAACAAACAAATAAATAAATGTAAAAAAATAAGAAGATTTCCCACATTCTTATTAAGTTCTTTGACAAATCAATAAATGAATTTCTGATCAAGAATTATCTTAAAACTGGAGTCTAAAGACAGAATTAGTCAACAAGGTCTAATAAATGCATTATCTATTCATCGAGTTCTACATATATTACTTTCTTCCAACTGAAATAGAAAACGCGATTTTTATGGAATACCATTTACATTTTTAATACGACGTGTTCACGTTCAAATAACGTCGGAACCATTGCCACTGGAATACGTGTTATTACAGTAGACTCAATTATTTTACGAGCATAGAATTTACAACACGTGTTGTATGCAAATAACCAATGCAAATGGATATATATTTTCTTTCAGTGACACTGTTTTAAGGTCATATTGTTTTCTGAAAGCAGAGTTTTACCAAATCAATAAAGCTGCTACTAGCTAATTCACTTATGAATGTATGCGCACTCTCAGTGCTGTTTCATTACTTATATCGTATGCATATATTAATATATACAATTATTGTAATGCCTCGCGAGGAACGTGACATGGTTAGTGTGCACCTAGCAATGGATGTGTGTCCTCAATATGTCAGAAATAGAATCAAATTTCATAGCATAGCCATTGCTGTGTCTATCGATGATATCAATGCAGAGAATGAGAAATAGTAACGCTACGAATTATATTAATGTGTTACAATAACGGTCTGATCAAGAATGCATTAAATATGATATGTATCCATTGCACGTGGGGCATGTAATCTATTATAACTCGTAATTAAATTCCATTTCGATAATCAGTTTGAATAGAGAAAGAAGAACTCCGGGCAATGGATATAAATCATGGAATATAAACCAAACAGCCGTTACACTTACCTTGTTAAAGGTACTAAATTCGGCGTGTCTAAATGGCGACGAAGCTGCTGATAGAACTCGTGTCTCCTCGCTGGAAGTCTCGGAAACCCGCGCCTCGACCAGATACAACGGGAAGTGGCGGGACATCCCAACCGACTTGTCTCTTATCATCGGTTTATTCAACCTGCTGCAATAATAATGAGGTTCTTCTGTCTTTGAATAGGCACGCAATGAAATATTGAACGCGGTAGTTTCTAACCGGTCGCTACTTGTCGCTTGATGTCGAGACAATGCAGTCACTGGCAGAGTGCACAGAACCTGTCGCATCCGGACAGAGTAGAAATGATAAAAATCAAACCAAATCGTCTGTCTATATATCTCGGGGTAAAAACAATGGTGATTATGTTTTCATGAGTGTCGTTAATCTCGATGTTCGTTTCTATGGCAGCAATGAATTTACCTGTAATCGACTTAGATGTCATTGGTTTCTGTTAAAAGCATTAGATATCAGAAATTGGTTTAATAAAAGAAAATAATCGAATTTGTGGCAATTTCATTGAGTATTTGGTTTGTTAGTCACTTAGGGGGTATATAGTAGTGCTCATCTGTCTGCAGCATTCATTATACTACGGCGCTGGTCGCGTGCACGTGAGGGGGGGGGGGGTAGTCCAGTAGAGGTAACAGCGCGTGGTGTAAATCGATTTGATGTTCTGCGTTCTGCTCTACAAATATCACAAAAAGGCTTGACGCGGTCATCTATATGGACTTAGTACACGCATGTGAGGATTGTATTAATTATTACGAGAACATCACGAGAAGGACCGGAAATGATCATACCACAGCGCCGTCACATATAATTTATCGACCGTCCGTCATGACGTAGTAACTGTCTGATCGGTATCTATTTCTTTTTGCCCCCGTTTCGTCAGTTTCGTCAGTTTCGTCAGTTTCGTCAGTTTCGCCAATACACATTTATATCACTTCGCTATAATCTAATTAAAGTAATGGATGCTCGTATATTTCTTCGATGCATACAATGTATTCTGTTTATTATCTGTTCGTTACTGGTCAAGTCCTGTCGACAGGGTATAGACAATTAACATGTATTTTATGAGAAGTACATAACTGCCAAACCATTTCCGTTATTGTGTAATGTTTAACACGTACACCACGTCCCGTACCTCTGTTGAAAGCGTCGTGTGGTGTATGATCAAATTCTGATAGTACCTTGGCATACGCTCTAACAATATGTGCACCCTTTTACGAAACTCTCGTGTACACTAAGAGACCATAGCTATATCGTACGTTATATGTTCCTTCTTTATCTAGGCACCCTTTCACGATTCTCGCGTATCGTTTACGACACCGTAACCCTCTCGTAAATGGAAATCGTATTATAGCGATCGAGACCACATACCATAGGGTTACGTTCTCTCAGTAGCGGATATGAAAGCTTCATGAAAGGGTGCCCAGGTCGGCTTTTTCACGGAAGGATCGTACAGGTAGTCCAGACGTAAATCGAAGCATTCGTAATTTCCTGGTAGAGTACGATCCTGTGGCATTAGTCAGTGCCTGAAGTCAGGTCCTGAACGTAGGGCCTTAAACTAGGTCCTGAGCTTAGGTCCTGAACTTAGGTCTTATACTATGGTCCTGAACTTAGGTCCTGAACGTAGGTCACGTACACTAACCGTTTAACCGATGACCCAGGATCTTACTCTTTAGTGAAACTACGGCGTAAATACCTGATTTATTCCCAGACTACAGTATGACACTTTCTTTAAACGCAAATTGGTCTTCATATACAAGTACAGTACACACAGTGTCCAATGTTAGGAATAAGAGATCACCACTTTGACATTAATACATATGCAATCCTAAATCATTGATTCTTTAATGAGAAATCGTTGTTCAAGGACGTTCAGTTGATTGATATTGCCAAGACATTAAAATAAGAAATACATATTTTAATAGAAAGTAATAAAAGGAAAGTTTTCACTCTGTGGTATATCAAGACAAACGCAAAGTTATTATTTTTCCCGATAGAAGCAAACCTAACTCAATTGAAATAATAATTTTACATCATCTGTATTGAGCATAACGTCCTCGCCATACGTTTCCCGTATCTGGTAGCATGACAACCACAAAATGTTAATATTTCCTAACCGAAGCAAACCTAACTCAGTTGGAATAATAATTTTACATTAAATGTATTTGTTTTCAGCATAACGTCTTCGCCGTACGTTTCCCGTATTTGGTATGCATGACAACCACAAAATGTTAATATTTCCGAACAGAAGGAGACCTAATATACTCAGCTGAAGTAATAATTACATTGTTATGCATTCAACACAACGTCTTTACAATGAGAATGTTGCAGGGTCTTATCCTTCGTCATCAACGTTCCCAGGCTGCTCTTAGACGCGTGTCGTGATGTACGGCGCTCGTGAACAACGACGTGTATTCAATAGAAGTAAGAAGCAGATCCAGCCGGGCAGAACGTCACCCATGCATGCTTAGACTCGCCGGGGAGAAGACATAACTGTCCCACCATGCATCATTGGATGCTCAGCGATGCTGGGGTATCTCATCTATTTCTTAAAACTTACATATGTAAAGAACATTTGTCAACGGCATCCATACTTGGATAATTTACAGTAATGGTAGATGTACTTGGCTGACTCATTGAACGAGAAGAACTTGAACCGTGTACATGACGTGTACATGACATGAAGAACAAGGTCGTAGTTACGTACTGCCATCAAGTCATAGGAAAGTACCGACGTGAAGAGTGTAACTGTATATCTTGTTACATGTGTTCTACGAGTATAGTAATAGAGAATAAACGCATTGCTAGAGTATTATATATATATTGTAAATCAGGAAATTAATGCGAGTAGGATATTAATGCGAAAATGCGATTGCCTTATGTCCGCATTTAATTCCTGCACATTAAATACATTCTGTATTTTCATTATATATGCATACATACATGTATGTACATACATAAAATGTATGTCTGTCATACTATTATTTGACAATTTCAAAGACCCCGGTTACAACATTGTCTGAACACATAGGCAAACACAAGTCTTCATACAAATCAGTTATGATCACCCTGTGTAAACCCTATCTGATGGACTAAAGTGATCCATGTCCCAACACCAGTATATTCAAGGGTTATTCAAACATAATCTGAAGACTCTAGAAAATGAGTGTGCTATTATTTACAGACTTGATCAGAGAGGACGGACAGTGTTTAATAATAATTATAATATTTGTTTGATGGTCAATAGCTGACATTAATATATACTTGGTTCTGTGTGCAATTGCCATACATCAATTATCAGCTATAGTTTTCTAGACATAACTTTTTAGTGTCCACATTTTGAAGAACTCTACATGCATATGTTTGAATAATAATACAAATATGGATTGTATCGATGCCGATTTTGGACACAAATAATTTACTGTAGATACTTCATGTGAAATGAGAGAGAGAGAGAGAGAGAGAGAGAGAGAGAGAGAGAGAGAAAGAAAGAAAGAAAGAGAGATCATAATAGATAATTACATGAACGTTTGTATTTTGATTCAAATTCAATATTCTGATTTTATATATTCAACTCTCTCTAATGATCTAATCTGATCTGTATATTTTTTTAACTGCCTACCATTTCCCCTTAATTCTTATTTTGTAGCACTGAAGATGTATCTGCTTGGTCGATATTAGCATACTAGCGCAAAGAACCAATCAACTCACGACACGAAATGTCACGTGATTTCTTCATGGGAACAATAGGCACCGCCACGCTTGTTGAATCGGGTTTCTTGAGTTAAAGAAGTGCATAAAACTTTTGTATATTGATTGTCTTTCATTGTCATTGACATTTATGAAAACAGAAATAATATATCAATGTAACGATACTATTTTAAATCGTAGAATAGTTCAACATAAATCCAAGTACTTGGTTAGATTAATCTTGGAAATTCTGGACTATTTCTTTATTGTTTGATAGAATACAAGTTCCTTGTTGTCTTGAAGTACTTGAATTTATTATGCGCTCGCACAATATTATTCAAATCGCACCGTGCTGTAATTAACTAGTCTCTGGATCTATTGTAAATGCCGAGGAGATACACTTACATCGTTAAGATTAAGTAACTTTGTGATGGAGGGGGCGTAGCGCAGTGGTAGAACAGTTGGACTTCGGAGCCAAGGTTCCAGGTTCAAATCCGGCCCCGGGGGCCCGGCATCAATGTTCGCGAAAGTTACCTTTCTGACGCGATATTGA
>JAUTBT010057893.1:0-15070 GCA_032361225.1 Lepetodrilus schrolli | reverse complement strand
CCGGGCCCCCGGGGCGGGATTTGAACCTGGAACCTTTGGCTCCGAAGTCTAACTGTTCTACCACTGCGCTACCACCCGCCTAATGTTGATTTGAAATGTGCATACTTAATTTACATGGTAAAAAGTACTAATTTGTTTCATATATTGCCATAGTTGAATAAATAACAATGTGAGTTGAACATGGGTATGATGGCATGCATTCTGAATACACAAGTAGGATACAAGTTTGTCACACAATGTCAATGCAATACATCATACAACATCACTGTCACTCGTTTCATGTCCCATGCAAACATTAATAAAATGGACAACAACAATTATTAATATTAATACTAATATTAATGTACTATTATATAATCTCTGAAATTCCGATAAATTCCGACTTTTTCAGACTTATTCACAATGTATTCAAGTCATATACTCAATAAAAATTAATTAAAGGCCATTAGCCTTTTTTGGATATATAAATTTAACTAAATTTCTACAGGCTCCAGGTACTCTTCAAGAACTTAATAATACATTGGAATAAGACTGCCACCAAATTCCTCAAGTCATTTTCCGAAATTTGGTAAAAAGCTTTCCCACATAATATCTGCCAGCCCTTAACTTATTTTGTTGAGTATATTTACAATAATAAGAAAACATTTTTAAAAAATAATTAAATTTCCATTTAATATATTTTACTTACTGGCCCTTCATGATTCCTATACAGAGGACAAACGAGAAGAGGAGCTTATCCTTCTCAAACAGCGAGCGACACACGTTCTTGTAGATACTGTTGGTGAAGTGGTCATTGAGGTTGAAGATCCGCTCCTCAAGGTCTTCTGAAGGTGTGCTGTTGATGATGGACTATAACACAGGTGCATGATTGTTAGTCGATTGTAATTACTTCAATAATGTCGACATTTCTTCAGCATTCATGATTGTTCTTGGTTCAAGAATAAGAAAACTGGTGAAATATGAAAAGCAATATGACATTTTATTACGTGTATTTATGGATAATAGCAAGTGAATGAGTGGATTATTGTTTTACGTCACAGCGGGAATCTTCCACCCATGTGACGAAAAATATTTAATAATACTATAGATGGTTTAAAATGAAAAGCAGCATGAAAAACATGACAAAAATTGATTAAAATTGAAGTAGGTGATAGAATATGGATAATAAATTTCCATGGTACAAACAAACTGCTGCCCATCTTGACTGGTACATACCTGCAGGTACAGGTTGATGAACCAGTTCAGAGAGTACTGGTACATGGGCTCAATGTTGGCCAGGTCGGAGATACAGAAGAACAGAATGGAGGAATGAACTGCGACAGGCTTGTATCCGTTCCTCGTCTCGTCAATCTCCTGCTCCGTTGCCGCGGCAATCTCTTGCTTGGCGGAGATGTCCTCAGAGAGGAGCTTGGAAGACGACAGGACCTTGATGGCGGTCTCATCCTCAAGGATGTTACCCTGTCGTAAGTAAAGAAATACTTTGTAGGAACATTACTATTATTACATGACTCTTTGTGTATTCTATTATTGTTCAATTGAAAGGTACTGTATAGAGTATATACATGCTCTGCATAAATGGAAAGATTAATGGGCTTCTTTCAGCTTGATTACATTTTTTTTTAATTGTGTGATTTGTTGCTGAATATCATAGCAGGCATCTTTCATCCATACACGACAATTACTTTTTTGTGTGTGTTAAATTCTCTTCTTTTGAGAAGTGAATATCCAAACAAATCACCAAAGAACTGCATTAAACTTCCTCTAGAATTGAGACAATTTCTATCTTAGGATTTTGTTGGTTTCCTGCAACAGGACACCTAACAGGATCCTGGCAGGACAGTTTCACCTCGGATGTCCTGGTTTTATTTTTAAGCATCCATGTTAAGTGTCCTGGTCCTTTTTTCGCTGTGATAGCTTAGATAATCAGGTTTACGAGTATAACTATTCTGTGCATGGCCACCAACCTGTGAGGAAGACAAGACTTCCAGGATTTTGTCCTCGATCTCCTTCAGCTGTTTCTTGTTGGCAGCCGACTCCAGGATCAGCTGGTTCTTCTTCTCCTCCAGCTCTGGCTTCTCCTTGGCCGCCACGATCCCCAGCAGCTGGTCCTCCAGACCCATCGGGGTGATCATGAAGTTCAGCAGACAAACCTGCAACAGAGGCTTGCCACTGAAGTCTGCCTCCAGGCTACACCACTATGTCAGGGTGTGTATACCATACACAAACTTCTGACAATTCTTAACAATCACAGAGGCCAATCTGGACAATAGTAGAGTAGAACCACCTTCATGGAGACACAATACATTTGGGAAACACTAGAGTGGACCATCTTCGTGGAGGCAAAACACATCTAGACAATTCTAGAGTAGAATCACCTTCCCAGACACAATACATCTAAACAATTCTAGATTAGACCCACCTTCATGGAAACCAATATGTCCAGACAATTTTTGAGTGGACCACCTTCATAGAGACATAATACATCTGGGCAATCTACAGTAGAGAATGCTAGAGCTGGCCCACATTCACAGAAGCATATGGCATTCTTGAGTGAACCCACCTTCACAGAAACATGTGACAATTTTAGAATGGACCGACCTTCACAGAAACATATTGCAATTCTAGAGTGAACCCACCTTCACATAAACATATTGTAATTCTAGAGTGGACCCACCTTCACAGAACCATATGACAATTCTAGAGCTGGCCCACCTTCACAGAAACATAATTTGATAATTCTAGATTGATTGATTGATTGCTGCTTTAATTCGCAGCGGTAATCTTTCAGCCATACATGACAGAGGTCATCCTAGAGTGGACCCACCTTCACAGAAGCACATCATGGCAATTCTAGAGTGGACCCACCTTGACGGAGACTTCAGGCAGATAGTGTGGGTTCCTCAGCCTGGTGGTGATGTACATCTTGAAGTCGTGGGAGTACTCAATCACGCTGTCTCCAAGCCGGATGTACTCCACTCCCTGCTGCTTGAATGTCTGCTTCTGTAGGATGGGCTCCAGGATCGGGTCCAGTTCCTCGCCCACGTTCTCCAGCAGGACCGGCGTCCCGAACTGGATGGAGTTTTCCAGTGAACGCATGTAACTGGCGTCTGACAGCTTGATGATGCCCAGCTTGTTGTCCTTCTCCATGTTCTTCACCCACTTGTTGGCTTGACCTGCGTGAGAGATGACCGTCAAGGCTTGTCAGTACAGTGTGAATATACGGGACAATGTTAAAAGGTTCTTCACAGCTTGTCAGTATGATATAACACTGAATGTTCCAGTAAAACTGCGAGCCCGAGCTGGTAATGACAAGACCAAGGATGATAACTGCATTGCTACTCTACAGACATCGCATCCTATCAAAGGTAACTTTCGCGAACATTGATACCAGGCTCACGGGCAGGATTTGAACCTGGAACCTTTGGCTCCAAAGTCCAACGTTCTACCACTGCGCTACCACTGTGCTACCACCCACCTAAAAGCTTGTCAGTATGATGTGAATATATGGGACACAACGTTAAAAGGTTGTTCATGGCTTGTCAGTATGAAGGGAATATATGGGACACAACGTTAAAAGGTTGTTCATGGCTTGTCAGTATGATGTGAATATATGGGACAATGTCAAAATGGTTAACTAATCCAATATAGAATACTACAAATTCTTGGCATAGTGTAGAAACGTTGACTATTTAATGTTACACGATGTCAGTTTTCGTTGGTAAGTATGTCGACATAATGTGACAATGTTTAAAGACTTGTCAGTATGATGTGGATAAACTGTGGAACAGTCTACCAGGGCATGATACTTTTGTGATCACATGTCCATCGCAACCTAAAGCATAAATCTTTGCAACTTAATAATTTAACCTTATTCCCCTTGGAGGCAACTGGAGATGCCTTACAGAACAACAATCATGAACAATACAGTAGCCAGAATGTAAATCCCACTTGCACCACTGTCAAGTTTGTAAATCTGTAGGTGTGTAAATATGTAAGGAATGAATGAATGAATTATTCTTTTACGTCGCAGCAGGAATATTTCACCCTTAGGTGACTATAGCGTTACTTTACAATACAATCAGCCATTCAAGAAAAACACAAGCATGAAACCATGCCAACATGTCAAGAGTAACATAGATAAATGGACGATGATAAAAGACAGTGTATAATTAAAACTTTTCATAGAGTTTAATTTCCTTTAAAAAGGATAAAATAAGGTGCCCAGGAAGCTGGGTAAATAAATGCTTGATATTAGGTGAAGAATAAAACTCGGCACGCTGAGTTGCAAAGTCCACACTGTCAAGCAATATATGCCTGACCATGAGGTCCCCGTCACATACTGTAAACCACGACCTATACAAGGTATCATTTCAAGAAGCTCTCTTATTCATTATGAGACCATAGTAAGTGCACGATTCCATGTATAAGAGATCACTACAAGAGTGCTATAGTCTCGTAGTAGATAAGAGAGCTTCATACAACGAAACAAAGGACTGTATGATCGCATTTTGACATATGGGACTGTATAACCTCAGTTTGGAAGTAAATATCCCCGACTGTCGGTGGTCCATGCACGTACCTTGTGGGTCGATCATGAGAGGCCACCTGCGTGAGTTTTGGACGATGATGCCGTTGTCAACGCTGAAGGCGTCCACCGGCAGACCGGCGATGTTCCATGCTCGGATCTTGACAGCGTCGCCCAGCGTCGTGTTGAGCGAGAACGTGCTGGAACTCGGGATATTTTTCTGAAGGCACAGAGTGTGCCACTCCTTGGTGATGTCCTGGAACACATGCACAGTGACTGTGTTAGTGACTGCTGGCATTCATGGGTCCCATTAAGTATTCAAATATATTTCAAATTATTGATAACTACAGACACGAGGAATAAGTAACTGCTTGAATAATGAACAAATGATATAAAGTAAAAACTCAAACTGAGCTGAAATTTAACTCGTTACGGAGAAATCTCAGCTGAGCCAAATCTCAAACTCATGTTTGTTTCGAGAAATCGGGGGCCTGGATTAACTAGGTCAACTACCCATGATTGTATGCATTTGCAATATTTCTAAATAAAAACTTACTTTTTTGTACCTAGCGCTAGACCAATGAGCTATACCCCATTCCACAGAACGATCATAGTGCTACGAGTGTAGTATCTGTATATACACACACAGGAGGACACTGCTCTCACAGAACTACGCTACAATCATTCTATGGAACACGCAGGACCCTTTCCAGTAACTGACCAGTCTGTAGTCGACGGTGAAGGCTCCGAGGTACGCGACCACGCCGGCAGAGATGAGGACGTCGCCTGTGATGTTGAAATACTTGCTCCCCAGCATCTTGGCCGCCTCGGTCCACCGGTCCTTCTCCCCACCCAGACCTCCGATCAGCTTCTCGGCACGGTCCAGCTTCTTGGAACACAGGTCGATGTTCTCCTCAAGCTCCTTCTTCTTCTGAGTCATTGCCTCAAACTCATCGTTCAGTGCCTGCAGCTTGTCAGTCACCTGATGAGGATAATAGTGAGTGAGAGAGTGAGTGAGTGAGTGAGTGAGTGAATGAATTATTGTTTTATGTCACGATGATAATAGTAATAATGTTAATAATAGAAATAATAATGGTAATAATAATAATAAGAATGATGATAATAATAATTTGTTATTGTTTCACTGTAGGAAAATTTCAAGCATATAATAATAATGATAATAATAATAGCAATAATAAAAAATAAAAAATAGTAAAAAAAGAGCACTAACAATAGTATTACTACTAATAATACTAGTAAGGATACAAATATTAGCAATAATAATAACAATAATAACAGCAGTAATAATAGCAAAATAATAACAATAATAATAGCAATAATAATAAGAGCATTAATAATATTAATAATACTAATACACAAAATATATTATTAATAATAGCATTAACAATAACAATAATAAAAGCAATTATAATAATAGAAGTAATAATAACAATGATAACAATAGCAACTATAATAACAGCAATAATAACAGCAATAATAACAATAATAATAACAGAAATAATCATATTAATAATAATAGAAATAATAATAATAGAAATAATGATGATGATAATGATAATAATAATAATAGAAATAATAATAATAATAATAATAGTACAAGTATTACAACAAAAAATAATTTAATTTTTGTCAATTATGCCTATGGGCTGAGGTATGTGACATACCGCCTGCAGCTGTGAGCGCTTCTCATTGAGTTTGTCCATCTGCAGGGACAGCTCTCCCTCGGCCAGTGCCAGCTTCTCCTGCTTGGGCGCCACCACTCTGGCCACGCGGTCGTATATGTCCATGGCCTTCACCCACCTGCACAGACCCTCGCACGCTGTTGAAGCGTTCTTGATCAGGTTGGGGTCGAAGTCAGGGTTGGAAATGTACCTGGGGAAGAAAGATACACATGTATGTGTAAGTGAGATCAAATAATTCTGTAATGTAAAATTAGTTTAGAAATTACTTCAATCATTTAAACCATTTAAATCATTTTATATAAAATCAACTAAAAAAGTGATTGTTTAAATTTATTTTACTTAATAAAGCTTGACCTTCAATCATTACATCCAGCAATTTCAATTCATTTACATGAAATCAATCAAACACAAACCAGCAGTTTTAATTTAATTGGCATAATTGTGCTCTAATTTATCATTAAACTTCTTCCAACACTTACAAATTCTGCATTCAGGATTCACGGATTCTATAATCGCTTAATATTTATAATTATGTGCAAGGCTGGGAATAAAGTAATCAGTCTTCAATGGAGAAGCAGCTCAGGCTTGCTGAAACCCTGGAATATTTGCCTGTGTAGAACCACACTACAAAGTTTAAGAATTCCATGTGATGCTTTAGTTCAGCTAGTTAAATGTCGTGGTACTGACCCTCTTTACTATCGGACATTTGATTCTGGTTGAGTATGGCGGGAATCAAATGTCAAATAGTAGTAAATGGTGCCATTAAAGTTTAGCTATCTGAAATATTGCTGGTTGTGTTCTATTGTAATAATTCAAAAAAATATAGCAGCATTGATCACAGCCAAACATGTCAATGCTCCCTTTTACGGACACATCCAGGACACCAAGAGGACACCTGTGAATCGGGGTGTTCTTGAAGTTTCCTGTGCAGAACACCCATCTTACATGTTCAAAATATTCATGAGATATGATAAAAATCTGGGCTCAATTTGTCACTCCAATAATGAAAAATATATCACTTGAAAGTTGGGTGTCCATCACCGGAAACCTTCTGGACACACGATGCACAGGTATCCTACAGAATACTGGATATATAGAAGCATCGTTGATAACTTAGGCAAGGAAAGACAACTGACTTCTCTCGGATCCTCTTCATTATGGCAGGAGTGATGTTGTCCTTATCGTAGCTCTTCAGCCGATCCAGGAACTTGAGGTCGCTTAGCAGCTTCTGTGATGGGCCCCAGAAGTCCTCTATCATCTTGCCACTGCCCTGGGGGTCAGGCTTCCTCTCAGACTTGCTTCCTAGCATGACGCACACTGACTCCATGACCAACTTCACAGCGGATGGCGGGTTCTACAGATGAAGTCGAGTGGGAGTGTTAGCATCATATACACATGCGTTCAGTGGGGAATGCTGACTGGGATCTACAGTGCGAAAGTTAGCGTCAAATACTCATGCTCAACACATAATCAAAGTCGATAATTCATACTGGGTTCCACAGTGGGAGATGGGTGGTAGTGTTAGTGTCAAATATAACACTTCACCCCTGAGGGAAGTAGATGTCACATGGGCTTGACCTCATCGCAAAGATTCCAAGGAGGTGGGGTCCGTTGCACAGGACAATTGTAGCTACAAAATTACAAAGTAGTCAAAATTACGGAACATGCTTCAAGTTTTAAGTCCATTGCATAAAACACTTTTATCGCTACAATGGTTTTAGCTAACCACATTCTCAAGTATTGTAGCAATAAAATTATTTTATGCAATGAACTTAAAACTTGGAGCGGGTTCCGTAATTTTGATTTACAATCAATTGTAGCTATAACTGTTCTGTCCAATGGACCCCAGCTTGTTAAGCAGAATTTGTTTGTTTGCCAGGTTAATGAGAGAATTATACAACCTCGAGGACAAGGTTTATATTCATCCATACATAGCAAACCTTCAATTTTAAATGTCACAATAGAGACATCTGCCGATTGATCATGCATATACCGTAATTACCCTAATAATTCGACCAAGAAGAAATAATGAAATGAAATGGTTGTAAATGAAAGGGTAAATAAATTAAGGACTTTATACATTATATATGAATACATAATAATTATTTTTTAAATGATTGTGTTCGAATAGTTAGGGTCAGAAAAAATATTTCTTTGGCGATTAATGTAGGTGTTCGAACTATTAGAAGGTTCGAATTATTAGGGTAATTACGGTAGCAGATCTATAGGACCTCAGCGGTACCTGGGATAATGCTTTATAATCTGATAGGCAATCAAATATAATCTGGATTCAATCATAAGAAGATCTATAAATGTGTGCACGGCTTTTACCAGTGTAGGATTTGGTTTCTGTTATCAGTATGACCAGCCTACCTTCATGGACTTGACAAGGGTGATGTCTGACGGTTTGAGCGTGTTGAGTGCAGAGATGGCAGCCTCCAGTGCTGGGATGGCTTCAGCCAGGTCTCCCTCGCACTCGTCTTTGATGGCCTGAGCAGCAGCAGCAGCTTCATTGGCTACAGCTTCATCAGCAGCCACAACCTGAACAGAAAATCATTGGTTCCATATAAAAATGGCATTGGCCACAACCTGAAGAGTGATTGTTTGATTTAATGCAGGGATATTTCACCCATATGCGACCTGCAGAGGCTATAGATTTATCAGCACATCATTGTTTACTTCTGCAGTCAACTGCAGAGAAACATTAGCCCAAACTGTTTCTTTTAACCTGATGGAACCATGAGAGACACCCGGTCGATAAATTACTGAAATCCAACTCAGCATGGATAGCACAAAACAAAATCAATCAAATGTACAAAGTTTATACATTTTCTAGCCCTGAGATTATCAAACTTTATGAGTACAATTTCATGCTCAATCTAAAATTTTATATGAGGATTTGTGAACAAGTCTTTTGAGTTGAGCATGAAGTTCCATAATCCAAGGGCCTGGGGGCCTATTCTCGAAACATTCTTACTATTGTACAATAATCTTAAAGATATAGGGCTATGAAAATGTTATGCACATTCTTAGGCTAAGAAGATCATAAGAACGTTTTGAGAATTGATCCCCTGGTCACACGTCCATCTGCTCAATTGCCTGCCCGCCTCTCACCTCTTTCTTTGCCTCCACCTCCACAGTATCCTGCTCGATCTTGATCATGAGCTTCTCGGTGTCAGCTGACGTCTGGATGAGCTCGGGCTGCAGATCTCTCAACTCCTCCTGCATGACGGACACCTGCGATGCCGCGAAGTCCAGCTTCTCCAGACCCGTCAGGTAGCGGTTCTTCATCGTCATGATCTCGGTCCGCTTCACTCCCAGCAAGTTCTTGAAGGTCAGAATCAGCTCCAGATAGGACGTGGGCGTCACGTAGTTGTGACGACGGAGAATGTCAAAGTATCTGAAAGAGAAGTTCATGCCCCGAAATTACTAAACGTTTTGAGTACGGATTCATGCTCAAGCTTATTTCATGCTCAAGATGATTTCATGCTCAAGCTGATTTCACGCTCAAGCTGACTTCCATGCTCGTTGACTTCCAGCTCAAGCTGATTTCATGCTCAAGCTGACTTCATGCTCAAGCTGATTTTAGGCTCAACCTGACCATGCTCAAGCTGATTTCATGCACAAGCTCAATTTTTAAATGGGGATTTGTGAGCAAAACTTTTGAGTAAAGCATGAAATCATACTAAAAAAATGTTTCGTAATCTTGGCGCCAGATAGAGGAAATGTATGAATGTACAAAGTCATTTTAATATATTTTGAGATAATTAGATGCAACTTTAACTCTTTCCCTACTGAATTTACCTGGAGATGCCATACAGAGCAGTGAGAAAAAGTAAGAGTGTATATTTTTTAATCCTGTTTTTTTGTTGTAAATTGGGGTTTAGAGCCGCTTTCAAGATTCTTTCACTATCCATGACTGTATAACATTCGATACTATGTTAAACTTGGCCCGGGTACTGTTTATTGAAGCTCTCATATCCACTATGTATATGAGATCATTATGAGTCTTGCAGTAGATATGAGAGCTTTGTCAAATGATACACAGTACCAATTAATCATATAGTAAACATTTGCAATTAGACAAATGGGCCCAGATTAGTAAATGGTGCAGCCAGTGTCTCACCTCTCAGACATATTCCTGACAGACTCATGGAAGTATTTACACATGACGACGGTTTGCTTCCTGACATCGTCCTCGAGCTCCACCTCCTCCAAGAACTTGTTGGCCACCATCTCCAGGGCATCCTCTGGCCATGCCTACAAGCACAGCGATGACACAGTCAAACACAGTCAATAACTCTCGTGCCTACCTACCAACTGCCACCTTTTCAATTAACCCATGGCCTCCTGTGCCTAAACCTGTGCAAGATGTCTTCAAGAGGTCATCAGGAGGTAACTGGTCTCACCTGGAACCAGTCGATGGTGCAGCAGTTAATCAGCGACGGGAACATCCTCAGTCTGTTCCTGAAGGCATCTCCAATAGGACTCATGGCCAGCACGATGTGAAGGTTCGTCTTGACGCGCTCGATGAAGTAGTTATACATTGACAGGGGAGTCGCATCCACCTTCTTACCCTGGAAATAAAATTGCTTTCTGGTCAGAGTTGTGGATGCTACAGGTGATTTTTTTCATTTTCAGCATTTAAAAATGACGTTATAATGATCTGGGTCCTGTTCCACAGAATAAGTGTAGATCTACGAAAGTTGTATTTTTAGTGTTTTTTGTTGTTTTTTGTATATTGGGGATTAGAGCAACTTTCAAGATTCTTTCACTTATCAAGGCTTCTAACTAATTATACTTTAATGAGCAATAGGTAGGTGTGTCAGCATAATGCTAACATTGATTGGCTACTGGAAATTTACTTGACAGAAAAACTGTATTTTCCACTTGAGCAGTGCTACCCCTATTTTGAAGATTGACCCCCCGATGAACACATCATGAGTATAAAGTCTCCCACAGACAGTCAAAGTAGTGTAATCTCCCACAGGTTCTATACATGGAATGCTATCCTATGGATTATAGACGATGATTTAATGCAGGGATGAGAATGGGAAATTGTGTTTTCAGCTGAAACAGCTGGGATCTACCCTGGAGCCTCAAAGTCCGCAGATCCACCACAGAGCCTCAAACTCTGCAGATCCACCACAGAGCCTCAAACTCTGCAGATCCACCACAGAGCCTCAAAGTCCGCAGATCCTCGGATTCTCATCCCTGTTGATGGCCACAGATTCCCCCACTGACCTCGTTCCTGGCGACGACCTGCATCTTCTCGATGATGTCGGCCTTCTCGTCAGCGGGGAAAATGTTGGGGACATCACCTGTGTTCAGGATCATGCTGATGTCTTCCATGAAGGACTCATCCTTGATCTGGTTGTCACAGAACAGGAACACTGTGGGCTTTCCTTCGGAACCAGTCTTCACTAGCAGCTGTGGACAGAGAATGGTTGTCATAGAACTGGTGGACAGAGAATGGTTGTCATAGAACTGGTGGACAGAGAATGATTGACATAGAACTGGTGGACAGAGAATGATTGACATAGAACTGGTGGACAGACAGAGAATGGTTGTCATAGAACTGGTGGACAGAGAGAGAACGGTTGTCATAAAACTGGTGGACAGACAAGAGAATGGTTGTCATAGAACTGGTGGACAGTAAAATGCAACATTGTCTAAATTCTCAAACCGATCAGTCCACCATACATACCTTCTTAAGATCTTCTCTCCATTCACTAGCTGTGTAGTTCTTGGTAATCTCTATTTGGAAGAGGTCAAAGTCGGCCATGAATGCTGCCAATTTACAGGCACTCTGTCTCCCAGACCCACCAATACCTAGAGAGAAAACAAGGAACTACAATAACCATGGCAACAGTGTGGTGATGCTCACAGTATTTAGAAATAGTAGTAAAGTCATGAGTATTCTGAATATACCATATCTAATGTATTAACTGCCCTGATCCAAAAATGTATAATGTAGAAATTAGCTACTGTCCCAATTACATTGTTATTATTATATGTACTTTTACACAAAATACATGATGTTTAGGTTCAGGAAATCACTGAGACATATTTAAAACCAACAGATTTGCTGTTCTGGGTTATCTGCTTCATCACCAGTAACAGTCATCTCACCTTTGGATATATCTTTAAGGGATTAGGGCATTTGATACTGTGAATATGGTAATTACAGATTCCTATAAAATATAATGAAGTACTAATGTGAATGTAGTACAGAATGAAGAATGCATACTGGTGTAAATAATAATAGAGATTGCTTAATAATGTACAGTTGAACTTTAATGTTGAAGCATAACGTGAATACCTAAAGATCAAATTTCAATTGTGTGTGTGTGTGTGTTTGCATGTTTTTGTGTGTGTCCGTAGGTGTGTGCATATGAGAGTGTGCATGTGTGTGTGTGTGTGTGTGTATGTGTGTGATTGTGAGCAGGTGTGTCTGCAAATATACCTGTGTGTGTTCCTGTCTGTGTGCATTGTGTGTGTGCATGTGAGAGGGTATGCCAACATATGTGCCTCTGTGTGCATGTGTGTATGTGTGTGTGATTGTGTGTGTGCTTGTGAGAAGGTGTGTCTGCAAATATACCTGTGTGTGTGCCCGTCTGTGTGCATTGTGTGTGTGAATGTGAGAGGGTATGCCAACATATGTGCCTGTGTGTGTGTGTGTGTGTGTGTGTGTGTGTTTGTAGGTGTTCATAGGTGTGTGATTGTGTTTGCATGTGAGGTGTGCCTGTAAATGTGCCTGTGTGTGTGTTGTATGTGTGTGTGTGGGGGTCAAGGTTGGGTCAAGATTGGGTCATGGCTGGAATAAGGGCTGGGTCAATGTTTGGGTCATGGCTGGGTCACAGTTGGTCAAGGTTGTGTCATGGCAGGGTCGTGGCTGGGTCAAGGTTAGGTCATGGCTGGGTCACGGCTGGGTCACGA
The DNA here is from genome assembly GCA_032361225.1 of Lepetodrilus schrolli. NCBI lineage: Eukaryota > Metazoa > Mollusca > Gastropoda > Lepetellida > Lepetodrilidae > Lepetodrilus > Lepetodrilus schrolli. The sequence goes on along the minus strand of JAUTBT010057893.1, from coordinate 1,903 downwards.
TTGGGTCACGGCTAGGTCGTGACAGTATATTTACCAACAAGCAGCGCGTGTCCATTGTCCTGCAGAAGGACGCGGCTCACTCGAGAAATGTGCTCAATAGCAAACTTAAACATAACGAGGTGCATGGGTGCTTTGCTCATAGTGTTGAACTCCTCCAGATAGCTGTAGAGAGAAGAACAGAGACAGGTTAGATATGAAAAACCAGAAAGAACAAGACTTGCATCAAAGTAGGTTTGAAAGCCAGAACATGCAAACCGTAGAGATTCTAGTCAATCAATTAAAGCCAGCATATCTTTGTTATATACCCTAGCGATGAAAGTGTTGTGTTAGGAATGATATAATTTTGTTATTATAATAATATATACTTGTAATCACATATTTTAAATAGTAAATAACATTGGCCCATGACACTGATAGGGGCAGCATGTTGGTATAGCAGTATCTAAATATTCTGCATCAAGGAATATATAAGCATAATATTTTATACTGTAGCATTAATATCATAATTCTGCATTGAGAACTTTAATTAAAACTGAGATTTGCAAGAATATTGTTAATGTAAAAAGCATAAAATGCAACTGTTTCATTTATTACATTATTACATGCTACATGCATGAGTATATTTGATATTTAGTGCACTGGACACATTGTGATAATATTTGCAGTTGCATTGGTCTGTGATTATAATGATACATTGTAGTAAGCTGATCATTATTATTCAAATAGATATGCTAATTACCTCCATTTCAGTACATCCAACACCATCATGCAAGTAATTGTGATCAGTTTGCCAATTAGTGGCAATTTGTAATCAGTGGTGGTAAATCAAAATATATTTTTATGATTTTAGATGAAATTTAAAGAAGTGACTTCAATAGAAAAATAGAAAAATACAAGGTGATGAATACTTCTATTCATGCTATAAAATAAAAATAACTTTGGATAAATAGCAGATAAATGAATCATGAATGTTCTAGTATATGACATAAGACTTTAAAATAAAATAGAATTGTGCTATATATAGTGACCCAAGTGAGTTAAAAAAAAACATGTTTCCATCAGGAATCGAAAGAAAAATGATTCATTATAAAAAAATAAATTAAGTTGTGTCTAATGAAAGATTTTGCATAGGTGTACTTATCATAGCACATAAACCTTGCATGCCTGATACTGAAATATTCCATGCCCTCTGCAATGATGCAGTACAATAGAATTGAGACTGATGAAACTCGGTGATTGTAGAAATCTTCAATGTGAACATGCCAGTGACTGATTGTATACAGTACTTACTATGCAATCATTTCATCGTAATGACTGGTTAGAGTAACATTCGTATTGGTTAGAACTTAGTTAAAGTAATACATTAATTACTACATCATATTCATTAAATGTTCAATATCAACATGATCGACATATAAATATACATTAGAACATACTTATACAAATGAACAAAAAATTATAAGGGAACAAATATTCATGATGTATATTCCAGTAAGAATAGTACTTGAAAAAATATTTGTCATGCATGGTTGAAATATTGGCATCATACCATAATTTACTTAATCAATAAAAAAAAATATTAGAGGACGATAATTAAAAAAATACTGTTGAATACAAAATGATAAAATGATACTTAATGCCATCTAGGGAATTTGATACTATAGAGAGAAAGGTATAAAACATTGTTGGTATATATATTTATTTTTTATTTTTTATTTTTGAATTGGAGTTTAGAGTCGCTTTCAAGATTCTTCCACTTATATCACGACATGTCAGTTTATGGCAGGAGGAAACCCACAACATCCGTAGCACTGAATGTTGAAGCTAACCTGCGAGCACCAGCTGGTACTGACAAGACCAAGGATGATAACTGCATTGCCACTCTACAGACATCGCATCCTAT
>JAUTBT010057882.1:0-15071 GCA_032361225.1 Lepetodrilus schrolli | reverse complement strand
CATTTCAGAGGATGTCCGCACGAGTGTGTTAGTGCCAGTCATTTTAAGTGGCATTGGCATTTCGTTAATAGATGTATGTAAGTGAACACGTGGAATATATTCTATTGTAAGTGATTTATTATCTTTGAACGAAAATCTATTTAATCATATTAAATATGAACAACTTGTTTAATTAGTATTTATAGATTGTTGTCGGCGATTCAGTATATTTTTACGATCGTATTTTGTTGTAAATTACAAATTACCGTATTAATGTTTGTAAATTTACCTACCGTATGTATTAGCAAATACATCCCAATACAGAAGTCAACTCGTCAATCAGTACACTCAGCCAACAGCGTTAACTCTCAAACTCTATTCCGGTTATAAATATACGCTGTACCAGATAGCGGACATTTCGTATTTGGTGCTCGCGCCCTCTGATGAGTACACTTGTTTTATTGTATCTGTGGAATAATAGTAGCTTCGTGCGTAGCATTTCATTGGCTATATGCAAATAAGTTTCCAAATCTGAATACCAAAGCATGTCACCACTTGAATACGTCGTCAATCGCGTCTAACAGGTCAACTTACAATTTGTGTTTGTACACTGAGTCAATTTTGGTTAGACTAATGCACATCGAATGTCAAATATCAAACAGTCAATTAATTGTTATTGCGTAACTTTCGTTTTCTACACAACCTCTTTGATTGTCTATAAAAATATGTTATAGATCCAATCATATTGCTCCATTACGAGATCCAGTCATATTGCTCCATTACACGAATACAATATGTGGCCAGCTGTTACTATTTTATTATTTTTAATATGTTTGTTACGTAGCTATAATGGTACCAGTAGTCGTGAATGGTTACTTTGACCGTGTTCAATGATTAGATGTATCCACGTTAGTCTATTAGACTATAGAAATTGATATTACATTGATTGTTCGGGTTTTACCGAAAATGTAAACTGCACTGGAATTTTACCTATCCTACAGCGGTGCAAATATATTTGGAGGTACAAAAACGATTATATGTAAGCTAAGTGCATGTACTTGGCATTTTTAACTCCAATTCGGTCCAAAACGACAGCTTAATCTGTGATTGTATGCCTTTAAACATTTTGACATTCTTTTGCTCAACATATCTGAGCTTCAGTTTCGAATTTGATTTTTAAATGAGATTGGTCAATCATTGGATAACTTTCATTTCAGTGGAATCACGTGACAGGTGTCTTCGGATCAAACCGGATTCCACTGGATATTGTCATAACTGACAAGTTGATGGAGATACAGGCACACCGACCCAAAGGTGCTCCAGAGGCGTTCATTGAGACAAGTAATCTGCACATATTTGCAACTGTAAGTAGCTTACATTAGTAGTCAGAACAGAACAGAACATGTATTTACTCAGGCCGAGAACCTGATTATACCAAATGTAAAGTATAACCTGTAAAAGTTTAAATAGCAATATTTCAAGGGATGTATTTTCATAGGTCCTCAAACAATGATAGTCATATTTCAAAAGTATACAACAGTATACATATGTAAGTATTTGCGCAATGCTAGCTAAACTTTTAACGAGAAGTACAACATATTCCCCCATATGCAAGAATGCAATACTTAGTCAATTTCACTACCAAGTGACGTCCCTAGGAGAAATTAGCAGCGACAGCATATTTACTAATCTAGGAAAATTATGTTAATTTTCTCAATTAAAATATATGTTCTGTAGACATCCCGATGGTTGTACCATCAGCACAAACGAATTAATCATCTTTAATAAGCATATCCTTAATTATGTTGTTATTGGTAGCGCCAACAGTCGACCAATTGATAGCACAGCGCCGTCGGTCGATAGCGCCGATTCCCCATTGGGTCCACCCGCGTATAAAGAAACAGATATAAAACAAAGACGTTCACCATAATTTGCAACGCTCTCCATCTCCATGCTGTGAGACACATGCGTCACAAGGGGGGACCAGTCTACCGAAATCAGCTAAGCTGGAAGGCGACTGTCAAAGCAGTAAACCCCACCACCACCATAATTTGAAGAAAGAGCTTTTGATAAATCGACAGCCATGTTCTTCTCTTCTCGTCTTTCTTATTGTTGTTGTACATGTATCTTCATATGTCTATCCGAGCTCGATCGCCATGCTGACATGATATCGATAAATTTAAGATTGGAAATGTTTGTACAATGTTATGACATTTAAATGTTTTGTTTACATTTTAAAGGGAATTGTTGCAAAGCGAGACCTCAATAGCAAACAATGCTACATCCAACGATTTGATACGACGCCAGACAAAATGAGGAAACGAGTCCAAGTGGCCCTAAATGTGAGTATTTCTTATATTAATCCTAGTAATTTATAAACTTATTAAATAATATTTTCACTATGTCATCGTAATCTGACAACCTGACTATCGAAAGTAAGCCTTAAACAGTTTAAATCAAGATATTTTCGATTTAGTCGTATATTTCCAACCTGTTTTTCAACATTTTCATACCTTTCTTCATAGTTTTGTATTTTTTTTATCGCGAGATGAAAAATAAAAAATAAAATAAATTATTGAAAATATTGAAAATCAGTGGGGCATGCGGAAAGTGTAGTTTGTTGCTCACTATACGTGTGTAGACAAATCAAATGTACATACCGTCATGTAAATTACGTTTGACAATGAAACAGTTATTGAATACCTTTAATGTGCTTTCACATTGGAAGAATACACTTTCGGAAATGACCGGAGTGAAAGAAGAATACTTTATGACTGACCACCTGCTTCTACTGACGGACTGGGCGGTCAAGGCCATCCTTGGATCAGAGATCGCAGAATTCTGCCGCTTCCACGATGTTTACGTAGTGGACCAGCGATTCACTGGCATTTGGGAGCCAGAAAGTGAAAGTAAGTATTCATTTGATTATATCGAAAAATATCGATCTCTACTCCTTAATATCCATGTAAATATTTGCTATGTACCATAATACGTCAATATTTAATTTATGTATTCTAATAATATTAGCATCCATATACTGTACAGTCGATATTTCCCCATTTATATCGACAATATTGACAGGTATTCCGTCATCTACGTCAATAGTTGGGATACAGCGATATTTAATTCCTCTGTTCTAATAATGAATATGCATACACATCGCTAAGTCCTGTCACATAATTTAAATGAGAATGATGTCATCTAGGTATACATTTATAGAATTGCTGCTTTCGTTATGAATTTACTTCCTACTTTCATTATGAATTTTGTTCAATTTCAGAACTCAGTCCGTCTCTGAGTCGACACAAGCGCTTTGCACGTATGAAAAGGTGCATGCCAAATCCACTTCATCGATCATACTGGCACGATGGCACGATCAAAACTGATCCCTGTAAAATAGGTGTAGTCATGTGTTGATCAAGTAGGTTACATGGCGGCTATAGGCCCTCATAGTCCACATGTCATGACATCACTAATGCTGATCGCAGTAACTATAGACTCCACGGTGGTATTTTCATATTAAAATAATAAATCATTGTCTATTATACATATCATGTTTGTTATTAATACAAAATTGAACCAACTTGGAGATAATAATGCAAAGGATATTCTCTTAGCATACGCATCTTAGCTTTTGTACTCAAGAAATGTTTTACCACGGCGTTGAACAGCATTCTGCAACAACAACTGTTCAATCATATATGTCTAGACGGCTGGTTACACTGGAATTCAATGCTTATGTAAATTTACAATATTATGTGTAAAAATACACTGATTGGTTAATTATCGGCGTCTTACTTTGATTTTAACCCGTCTACTGGCGTCACTGATTAGTATTGCTTACCTACGGGGGAAATAAATTAGAGTCTCGTTTTGGGATGCCAGACTGCAAACTCCACACAGTGGAATCCTCTTTGGGTATATAAGCTATCTTGGCTGGCCTGGGAACGAGGCTGGTTAGACTGGTCCCGAGATTACGAACGTTTTTGAGTACGATTTTATGCTCAAGCTCAAATTTTATATGAGGATTTGTGAACAAAATCGTACTAAAAATGTTTCGTAATCTCGTGGCCTGGTCACCTGTGCCAGCCTCGTTCCCAGGTCAGATAAACTGAACTCATAGGACATGGAACCAGTCCACGCCAAAGGGCAGCTAGATTGGCTACACAACTTACAGGCTCAAAACCGACCCTCTCTCGCTGAATATATCTCCCTCATAACCTTCTCTCATATTCTGTCCCTGCCACTCTCTCTCTCCCCTCTCTCTTTCTTCTCTCTTTCTTCTATCTCTCTCTCTCTCTCTTTATCACACACTTCCTCCCCATATCTCTCTCACTCTCTCACTTTCGCTTCCATTCTCTCAATTTTCTCTCTCTCTCTGTCTCTCTCAATCTTTATCACACTCTTTCTCCCCATATCTCTCTCACTCTCTCACTCTCTCTCTCTCTCTCTCTCTCTCTCACTCTTTCGCTTTCATCTCTCAATGTTCTCTCTCTATATATATATAGAGAGAGAGAGAGAAAAAAAGCTAGAGAAGGAGGAAGAGAGAGATGAGGCAGTTATCTAAAATAATATTGTAATATTTCCTTTAATAGATTGTTTCATTTATACACTCAACCGAATTACATCTTGGAGTAATTAAATGAAGGTTTTCAACAGTTTGTAAATACGATTGAATCCTTCGTGTTTGCCACTGTTTACGTACCAAGTTCGATTCCATGTTTTAACATGCACGTTGCCCATTCCAATCACTTTTCCTGACGACGAATATGTGTATCGTGATATTGCCATGGTGACTGTGTATGTACAAACGTAACATGCACGCCACCATGAACGAAAGTGAATCCTGGGGAATTGGGAAACTAACAATGACAACTGGAGGGCATAAATGAAGCTCGTGTAAATTCTATGTTGGATTTCATAAATTAACAAAATAATAATCATCTCTCACCAGCTCATTCTGGACAGTGTGTCGGCTATTTACTGCCTGGTCGTAATATTACATAAGTGGTTATAATTTCTCCAAAATTATTATTTTCATCGATAAATCGGCTGTTTTCCGAGCTCATTTATGCTTACATCAGATGTTATTGTCCGTATGCAAAACAAGTGAGTCCATGAGCAATGTTTAACATTGAAAAAAATCGCATGCACTACATTACTACAAATCACGCTTTTCAAACCAATTACATGATGGTTTTTCGCGGTATTTGATGCCTGAAAGCATGAATTATTGCAAAATATAGCTATATTTATTACATATATGAGCAATAGTATTAACAAACATAGGTAAAGCTCCACGATATTTATCCCACTTCAATATTCTTTTCAAGTCTCTTTAAGAAAGCTCGTATACCTGCCTCGTTTGATGCCTAAAAGCGCGAATGATTGCAGAATACAGCTTACATATGAGCAATACAAATAACCAACATAGGTAAATGCACACTCTATTTTACACAGATTACAGATTATGGTAGAGTCCCTTGAAGAAAGCTCGTGCACCTGTCTCGTTGGACTATCTATATAAATAGACTGTACCGTTAACGGAGAACTCTAGACCTATCCCAGTGGACCAACCAAACGTCAATGGTGCCCATGTGTCCGCACTAATTCACATCCTATGCACAGTCTAAAGCCCATTATAGACTAAGCGATTTTTATCGCCTCAACAGTGTTCCCGCGATATTTGTAGTAAAAAATCGCTTGTTTCCCATGTGTTGCGGTGACGATATGGAGATAACCTTAAATAGGAACGTGTTCTGTTCCGTATACGGTCTCATATAATGTATAGCAAAGTGTTGCGGAGACAAATGTTGCCGCAAATTATAGCAGCATTGTTGCGGTGATAAAAATCGCCTAGTCTATAATGGCCTTTGTATCCATCGCTCTCCCAGCTTCCACACCGAGGATACGGAGAGGTTTGTCTATAAATAATTGGCGATATCCTTAGGTCGGTGAAATCACTAGCCAGTGATCATTGAGGAAATCCCTCTGGGCAACAATATTGCTTGTAAACATGGAGAAATGTATAGGAAAATGGGAGATATACTCCAGTGTTAATTTCGAAGAATACATGAAGGCGATAGGTGAGTATGCAGACACATGTAATGATATATTCTGGCCATTATGTGTTACCACCACAGTCCAACGACATATAGTTAGGCCCTTCTGTAAGTAGTACAATCTTAGCGTAGCATATCTATTACATTGAAGGCCGAGGTTTGCTTTCATGATGTATGTTTTGTAATTTCATCATTGTGTTAAAGGTCGTTAATCTACTTGTAGATTAGTTTATGCACATTTAATTCATACCAGATTCTAGCGACATAATTCCTAAACTGAATACAACATGTTTACGATTAGCTATAGTCAGAACAGAACAGAATAGAACCTTTATTCACTCATTTAGGTACAACAATTAATTACAAAAATGAACAAGCAATCGCGAACAGGAATTTGATAGGAAGTGAATTAGTTTTATCCAGGGGCGTGTGGTAGTGCGATGGTTCAAATCCCGCCCCTGGCTCCCGGCATCAGTGTTCGCGAATGTTACCTTTCTGATGCGATATGGATAGGATGCACATGCTTGGTGCTCGCAGGTTTACTGCAACATTCAGTGCTAAACTGACAGGCCGTGATATAAACCCCAATGTTAAAAATAAGTAGGTTATGCTCATAGAAATACGAGGGTGTATGCGTGTTAGGGTATGCGTGTGTGTGTGTGTGTGTGCGTGTGCGTGTGTGTGGTGTGTGTGTGTGCGCGCGTGCGTGTGTGTGTAGTTGCAGCTGGAATAATTCACCTATATTCGGAACTATTTATAATTTAATAGCAAGATCATCATTGCAAGAGGTTATTGCATATTCTGGTGTAAAACTATGATTTTTCAGATTTGTTACTAATCTAGAATATATTTTAAATTATTTCCTAATTAATTAATTACATCTACGTATTCTCTGGCGATCGCTACACATGTAATAACAACGTCGACCATACTTCCTGTGAAGAGATTCCCCAAGCTCAGGGACATGTAGAGTTAACCAAATGCCAGGAGCACGTGTCTTCTGATTGGGGAGGGGTTATTACAGGAAGGGGGGGGGGGATATAATAAGACAATCAAGTTACTCCAGGATTCCTAGCATGTCAGAGCTAGCACATGTCTCTGAGATCTGTCACTGACTGATGACCAGATTGTGACGGTCGCAGCTGTTTTCTCATTGAACTTCTGTCTCGATGTTCGCTTGAGAATACGACCCTGACATGGCCATCTTCAATGTTTAGTGTGCATGGGAAAACTTGCGCTATGTAGCTAATTATTATTATTTTATTATCATTTTATATCTATTATTATTATCATCATCATTATCATTTCTAGTATTATTCAAATTATTATTTATTAGTATTATAATTATTATTATTTTTATTATTATTATTGTTATTTTAGTATTATTATGTATTACACTACCGGTGAGATATCACCCATGTCATAACTGTTCTGAGTTATCTAACTAGTGTCTAACATGTCTAACTAGTGTAATATCACCTTGTTGATGGTACAGTCAACGTCATTTATTCACAAGAGAAAATAGTAAAAGTAGTACCATATATACAGAGAATATCACCCGTGTCTTGGAATATCAAAGGCAAAGCCTCGGATTTAATAACTTTCATCGACGAGTGTTGATATAGTTTATATTCCAAGACACGAAGGTGAGATTCTATTTATCACCAAATATAATGTTTAAGTCATTAAAGAAGAAAAATGCCACATCATAAAGGTTTTACTGTAAAGTCAAATCTTTAGGTTGCTGTGCATTTGCACTGTGACATTTGCACTAATTGAAAGCGATATCTACTGCGAAAAGACAGTTAGAACAACACAGTTTTATTCGTTAGATACCAAAACCATTCACTCGTTAAATAAATATGGTACCACACGAAAGCTCGTTTAGAATTCTCGTTTATTATTTCTATTTCTATCTATTATTATTATTGTTGTTGTTGTTATTGTTATTATGACTATTATTAGTAGTATTAGTTTCAGTATTATTACTATTATTATTATAGACTTCATCTGCATACTGGTAATGATGCAGAGCAATGTTGAACTATTATCATCAACAATAGCCATGATCATTAGTGAAAATAAATATTAACAGGATATTTTTTAAATGGCCAGGTTGATTGCTATCAGACAACAGCCTAACGCAGGTCGCTATGATACAATCATGCCCGTATAACACCTTCTATTATCCCATTCATTATTACGAAATCCCAATGTCAAATAAACCAACTTCCATAAAATCTCATCAACTGCTATAGCTAAGTTCAACCCGCCTTTCATTGATTTTAATATTAATGACAAACAAGATTGTGATGTTTGTTTAATCAGGATAACAGTTCCGATCCAAACTGTAATAAATAAATCCTGTTTGACTTCGTGTTCAATGATTGTTACTAATTCAGCAATTTGGCCCAAACCAAGTCCTGATGAGATCGGACGCTAGTGTATCGATTACTATAGCAAATAAGTCGCCATAGTTTTCACATTGCGAACCCATATCTTGTATGTTGAGACTTAGATTGATTTACAGAACAGGTAAACGCGGTACAAATAGACACAGCGATTCTGTCTGTGGTCGGGAAAACAGGTGCGCTCACACCACGTACGATAACGGCGACGTCGAAACGCGCCGATTCCTGTTGCAATCGTGTGCGGTATTCACACCATCGATTGAAAACGCTCAGGAACTGATACGACCTAACAATTTCCTTCCTAATATCTTCCTTTATATAGTTCTGAGTGTTCATGTAATATTTCTAGATTTGTTTTCCCCACTTTCAATAGTATTCCTTATTTTATGGAAATTGACTTGACTTCTCTGTTACGTATTAGATAAATCCACGCGCGGTTTTCTGTGTCGTATATAATCTGTTAGAAACACCACCAGGAATCAGTCGCAGAGCAGTTTCCCGCTTGATCATGATTTCTGTGTCAACACGTTCATGTGTTTTCCGTCAGAAATCGCGAAGCAAATCGCTCAGATGTTTGTTAAAACTCGCGTTTGGTGGATGGTTTGGTGTGTTAGCACCTAAGGGATACGCTATGGACCTGTGCTGAAAGGGGGCGAATACTTCATCACTAATGGGCGGTATTTAGTCAGAACTCGATCAAATTCCTGCTGATCCCAACATTAACATGCATGAGATATTGATACCGTTGTGTTTGACAGTCAGATCACATTAATGAACAAATAACGCCAGCGTGTTTGATGTGCGTTGTGCTCGATGTGGCGAAAATGCAATTTTGTAGAGGCAATTTGCAATTACGCAATTAAATACAACTGTCAACTGTGTAACCCGATCCCGTTCCACAGAAAGATCGTAGCGCTACGAAAGACGTAACTCCATTTACGAGTTGCGACTCTTGTAGCACTACGATCGTTCTGTGGGAAGGGAGCCTCGAGTTTATCGACAATTATTGTCTCGCTTGGCACGGACGGTCAATGTTATATGGCATAGCAAATAAACATACCTCGATCTATGTCATCGACGTACGTGAACTTTCGACTGCTTCGCAATTAGTACTGCATGGTATGATTGAGCTTGCACTGGGAGAAGTAGTCGATGGCTATGGTGGGTCTAGATGCGTCCAAAGCATCGATCTGATAATATACTCAAGAAAATTAATTAAGGGTCGATAGATTTTTGTGGATGGTCTTTCTACCAAATTTCGGAGCTCGACTTTAGGAATCTGGTGCCATTACTCTTCCAACGCGTCCACAAGTTCGTAAAGAGTACATGGAGTCTATAAACGTTTAGAAATTCTTCGTTGTTAAAATAATTATACATTATGAGCAAAAAGAATCTGTTGAGTATAATAAGAGGTAAGCCTACTGTACACAACAACTTCATGTGTATTTCATAGCATTTGTTTTGAGGGGTTTTGATGTATAAATAATGGTAACTGATATAAAATTACACAGAGTACTTATTGTTCCCAAAAAGCATACATTTGTAATACGGTACAATGTTCGTGTTAATTGTAACACTTTCCATTGCTGAATAGACATACTCATACTTACATTTGTTATACCTTCTAATACATACATTGCATTGGCCTACTTACATTTTGTGATATTATGTCTCAGTCCATTTTCTAATTTTCTTATGATTGCATTTGATTACTGAATTTTTCATACGTCCCTAGTCGCACATTTACATGTATCATGCGTTCTTCTACTTATACATACATGTGTCTTACGTCCCTATACTCATGATACTTACATTTGTCATACGTTCCTATATATTCATAGTTACATTTGTCATACGTTCCTATATATTCATAGTTACATTTGTCATACGTTCCTATATATTCATAGTTGCATTTGTCATACGTTCCTATATATTCATAGTTACATTTGTCATACGTTCATATACTCATACATACATTTGTCATATGTTCCTATATACTCATATTTACATTTATCATACGTCCATATACTCGTGGTTACATTTGTCATACGTTCCTATACTCATAGTTACTGTAAATCACGCAATTAATGCGAGCAGAATATTAATGCGACCGGTGTATGGTCGTATTTAATTGATGTGCATTAAACAAGTGCAAACATTTAAGACAGAATCGATCAGTGTACCCTAATTCGTGCACATTTACGTAGCGTGAAACTGATTCAATGGTTGTAGCGTGCCATTAGAAGTACCGTATGGTGTTGATATAACAATTTCTTCGTGCAAAAACATAATTTAATCTGAGATTATATCTGAGAGCAGATATGACACTGAAGAGCCGCTTGTCAGTTAGAATAACACTGATGGATGAACTGATATTTATACGTATGAACAGTTTGAAAAATAATTTCCTTACTGAAGATTGTACGACCAGGATAAAAATTAATGGAAGTATGGTCGTTCGCATTTAATTGGTGTCGCATTTATGTCTAAAATCTAGATGTCGCATTAAATAAGTGATTTACAGTAATTTGCATTTATCATACGTTTCTACTCATACTTAAATTTATCATCCGTTCCTATATTAATACTCATATTTGTCATACGTTCCTATATATTCATACTTAAATTTATCATATGTTCAAAAATATACTTAACTTACATTTATTATACGTTCCTATACTCATAGTTACATGTGCCATACGTTCCTATTGCCATATCTACATGTGCCAGGCGTATGTGCCATGCGTTCCTATACTCATAGTTACATTTATCATACATTCCTACATACTCATAACTGCATTTGCCATACGTTCCTATATTCATACTTTCATTTGTCATACTCATAATTACATTAATTGTGTCATATTTCTAAATATAAACTTCCTAATCAGTAACATAGCAATACTCACATTTAATCTCGTTATGCATCATAACTCATATTTAATTTCTTAAACATCCCAATGACAGAACATTGATTTTGATATGCTTGTATACTGTTTTAATTGCCACATGAGATATCAACTTCTGTGAAACCAAGCGATGTTTTAATCATGTTTTTTTTTCTTATAGTTCTTTGGAATTAATACTGCTCTGCAACTATGAATCATAGTACCCAGCAGCCAATCAGAATACAGATACACTTAAAGTTGGCGTGATGCATTCAGACACGTGGTAAATATCCGTCAAACAATTTCTTATATTAGCAACTTTGTATTTAGATATAAATGATAACGTGAAATCGTGTACGTAGCATTTAATGTTAAAGTCAATTCCAACAAACATACAGCCTTTGAGTCACTTTGAGATACCAGATAGTTGAATAATAAATTGGTCACTTGTCGCATGTATAAAATATGCGCACTTACGAAATTGAACCAATCCACACTAAAATGTTTTGACATGTGACATGTGGCAAAAAAGGACGTGGCTTCGTGATAGATCAATTGTGGCGATCGCATGATCTATCATTCGATTCTATTGACCAGCCGAAAACCAGCTATTTAGGGAACGAAAATAAATTATTGTCATGATTGCTATCGTTGTGTCTACGCAAATGATACGCACAGCTCTTCAGTCGCAAAGACGACGGTTGATCGCGGAAGAGATTATGCACACTCGGATGAATGTCCTCTGATTGGTCGAAATTTATATGAGGCCAACGCCTTCTCTACGTTTGATTGACGGCCACTTACCACTGTAGGAAAATTGTCTTGAAATAATTGGTTATTCTTAGGTCGGTGACATCAGACTCGCCGGTGATCATTGAGGAATACCCTCTGGGCAACAATATTGCTTGTAAACATGGAGAAATTTGTAGGAAAGTGGGAGGTATACTGCAGTGTTAATTTCGAAGAATACATGAAGGCGATAGGTGAGTAAAAAAACAAGACTTAACGTCATCTTCTGGTCATTATATGTTACCGTATTCCATCGACGTTGATTACATGGCTGAGAACGCATTCCTCTTTGTTCTCCTTGGAGCAATATAATTGCGACGCGAATTGTAGTCCCTTGAACTAGGAGAATATGTATATTGCGATTAATTTACGTAGAAGATCCCAATTCAACGCCACACCTACCGGAACATTGTTCATGCACTATACCCTCTTAACGTATTCTTCAAATAACGGATATGCATGCGCGTAGGAATCTATCCACTTCTGTTCTCGTCGTGAGAGCCAGACACCAAAACGTACCCCAAAAATCTCAGCGTAAACGATATCTTGATTGCGTATCTACAAATTTCTTCTCCGTGTGCCAGTGAGTTCTGATTTGCTCGGCGATCATTCAAAACTGAAGATAAGCAGTTGTATTGAGAGAGAGAAAAAAATGGAGACAATTCTAGGAAAGTGGGAGATATATTATAGCGAAAATTTTGATGAACTCATGTCAGCAATCGGTAAGTGGTAAACATAGTAAACGAATGAATTATTTCTTATACTAACGCCGTTCCCCTAAAATCTAGCATCTCCCAAACTACCCCACCCGCACCCGTCAGTACCACACCACTTCCAGGTTATATCTATAGTCCATGGATATACACTAGTTGACGTATCTATTTTTAATATAGGTTAATAACCATAAGCATATTTCGGTTTGCATACATCTAGGAATGGCTAGTTATCTACCGCTGGTTAGTAAGAACAAAACATATGTTAATAAGAAAACTAATAAATATCATATTTAACATATGATTTGGGGTGACTGCCAGAATCCATTTCTAAAACTTATCCTTCATAATTAGCATTAGATAACAGATATGGTACTTCATATTCATATGGTAGAATGAGTTATCATGTGTAAAAAAAAAGAGTAGAAAATAAAATGAATATACCTTCTTACGTAATAAATATAGACAGAGCAAATGGTAGTTGCCGCATGGCGTACGCTGAATCTAATATAATATTGGTAGTGCGTTTCCTCTATTAACGTGGGCTTTTTGTTTTTTGTTCAGAACCTATTATAAAATATGATATCGTGTATATTCTTCTTTGTATATTAGTGGAATAAAGAAAGGCTGTTACCTTTTAAGCGTTTGTTTGCATGGAACTGATATCGAAAATAGGACTCTACGTTAACAACAGGTATATTAACCTTCTTGGCGATGGAGGCATCCACGTGTGCCTGTAGTTGTGAATAATCCAGCTGAAAACGTAGTTATATCCGGGGTCTCCTCCAAGATATGTATAATATTCACATACCTTATCAATGGAGCCAAATTTGTAGAAAATATCTTAAACATTAAACTCCATCTTATCGTCTCAACCCCGACGTGTAATGTATGAGGAGTGTGTTTGCGTGCTAAAATTGATAAGTATTCATTAATCTAATCTAATGATGTTATGGCAAATATTTTATCCAAGAAAGTTATAAATAGTTAGCTATCATTTTGGTAGTATACTTAAGTTTGAATTTTAAAGAAACCGTCGACATTTTGCAGGACTAATTATAAGTAAATGCATACGGGCACGATCTGCAAACCTATCTATATAGGATCCATGAGCAAATGAAAGGTGTACGCCTGTCTCCGTGAACAATTGAAAGGTGTACGCCTGGCTCCATGAGCAAATGGGTGTAGTCTTGCAATTGGTTCCACTGGCAAATGAAAGGTCTACGCTTGATTCGATACGCAAATAAAAGATGTACGCCCAACTTTATAGGAAAATTAACTCTTGGCTATAACGGCAAGTGAAAAGCTAATTAAGTTAGACATGCATTCAGCGTTAGGCAATTCTTGAATCATTTTTCCAAACATCATGTTAAACTTTCCATTAAAGTTTTGTAAAACATGCCATTATGGTTAGAAAAGATGCTATGTAATTTCTGCATTCATGTATACAGCTGTACACATAGGTAATAAATTATAACTACCATAATTTAATATTCTATACTTGTGCTTCAGACAATATTTTTGCTTGTAACATGCTGGTATAGGATAATTATTGTATGACTAAATAGTAGCATGACCTTCTGACCAAGACACCATAGCAGTTGAAGTGAAATTATTAGATAAATAATAAAGGGCTTAAAACATCACCTTGTCACCATTCATTGCTATTGAAATTACTCCGAATAACAAGTGTCAATGACTATCTATCCTCTGTGGTATCATTTATGGAAATGGAAATCCAAGAATAATATTGCTTCTTAATCATTTGAAGGGACATGTATGCGTTCTATTGACGAGGACACGAAGTAGAACCGAAATCAATGCTCTATCAGTGTGTAACTTTCAGCTCATTAATAGTTGCAATTTCCGTCACAAATTGGCATGTTTGAGTAGCTATAGGTTCCAGAGAAACATTCTGTGAGAAATTTGGCAACTAATTCTATCAATATTATATTTCTAGATATTGAGTGGTAGACACGCATAAACAAACATAGTTTCCTCCACCCACCAGATAACAAAGAAAACTGAAAGTAGAGCAGCATAAATAGCTTATGAAGTGAGAGCCTATTAAGTGATAGCCTATCAAGGATAGCTCGTGTTTTGTCAGTTCTTTCGATACTGCTGGAGAATTTGATGGATTCAGATATTTGAGATATATATATATATATATATATATATATATATATATATAGAGAGAGAGAGAGAGAGAGAGAGAGAGAGAGAGAGAGA
>JAUTBT010057871.1:0-15071 GCA_032361225.1 Lepetodrilus schrolli | reverse complement strand
ATTTCCGCACAAGAATAAGTGTAGGTCTACAGTTGCTGTACCTTGAATAATATCATTAATTGTATTCAATAATTGTTTTCTAATGTTTCTGCAAGATTGCAATTTATAAAAAAGTGATTTACATTTTCACAAGGATTTCCACACATACAAGACGAATCATCAATCATACCAAATTTATACAAAACATACTTCAGTTATACTTCAGCTAACGGAATGTCTCAGTTTCGTATATATATTTAATTTTCGATTTCCATATTCATAGTATTTAGGTAATTTCACAATTTGAGATCTGAACTTTGAAAATATCTTTGATTGTTTCACATTATATTATTCCATAAATGAATTCTGATGGAAACAATGAGTTTTGATATAATGTTGTTCTTGAATATGGTTGATTTATATTTTGCGAATATCTTAGGCTATAATATATTTTTGTCACTACTTTAGGTGGTGGTTTTTCTACTAAATATAATGGAGCAATATTTTTGTGGATTTTGTACAATAAACATCATTTTCGTATGGTTCTACGTTCTGAAAGTTTTTGCCATCCCGTTTCCTTATACAGATACTCTCGTCTTGTATATCGTGGTAAACCTATTACAATTCTGGCTGCTTCTAGTTGCAAACATTCTAATTTTTCACTTTGCTCTAAGGTACAGCCGTCCCATACTTCACACGCGTATGCTTAACTTTTCATGGGATTAATAGATCAGTGACACGCTAGATTGGTTAATATAATGCAAGATATATTAAACATTCGAAACAAAAAGACATCTCAATAAGTTACTATGCATTGCGTGTTGCTCAAACATAACCATCTGGCCCCCGTTCCACAGACCAGTCGTAGCGCTACAAGACTCGTAACTACAAGCCGTGATATAAGTGAAAGAATGTTGAAATCGGTTCTAAACTTCAATTTAGAAGAAATCCATGTTAACGTGGAAGAATTACGACTCTCGTCCACAGCATTCTGTGGAACGGAGTTTATTCATGGTACGGAACATTGCGTTGTGACACTTCCTGTTCTCAATACATATACAGCCACGTGGTTGCTTACTTGAACACCAGTATCGGTATTATCGCTATCAAGAGCACTGCAAGGGACACGCTGTAGCCCAGTCTAGAGATGAGGACTACTGTCTGGATGTGATCCTGAAATAGTAACTTGAAAGTTGACTTTGAAGAAGAGCAAGACATAGAGTTACAGTACTATTTCCCCTAAATGTCACTTTATTTCTGCAATTTATATTACGGTTTATGCTGTGGTTAGACCGAGTCCGATAACGATGACGATATATTTTGTTTCGCCATAGCGGCAGCACAAACAACATTTCGCAGTGACCGAGTATTACATTTTGCGCTTTGGACGATTTTGTCTTCTCAACAATGATTTTTATTTTTAATTTAATTTTTTTTTTATTGGGGTTTTAAGTCGCTTTCAAGATTCTTTCACTTATATCACGACTTGTCAGTTTAAGGCAGGAGGAAACCCGCAACATCCGTAGCGCTGAATGTTGCAGTAAACCTGCGAGCATCGGCTGGTACTGACAAGACCAAGGATGATGACTGCATTGCCAATCTACAGACATCGCATCCTATCAATATCGCGTCAGATGCCGGGCCCCCGGGGCGAGATTTTTCAACAATGATATGGGTGAAATATTCCCGCTTCGACGTAAAGCACTAATTCATTATTTTTATCCTTATCGTGCTCGCTGTGACCGCGCCTATGCAGCTGGTTTAATATCACAATCACTGCTCCATAGGACATCCACGGTTTCCTGTAGCCTGGTAAAAGGTTAAGACATGTCTATAATAATATGAATATTGCCTGATGTTATACATTGTACATGGCACTTCTGTTTGTTACGGACTTGACGAGGTAGTTTAGTCTAGTCATCCTTTATTGTTCTGGTCCATCCATATATTGACTGGCGCGAAACGTGTGTAATACACCTACATAACTGGATGTGGCACCTCGAGTTGGACCACCGAAGTATTTGCGAGATATACCCATATATATATAATATATAGATTGAATATTCAATGACTAATGCGTGTGTAGATAATGGGTATTGATCTCTCATTGATATCGGTGTCAGCTACTCTAGATACGTTGTGTTTATGCCAATTTGCAACATCATAATTACAGATGATCGACTAGAAGATGTTCGCCTTGCTGATTCATTGATCGGGTAATTTATTGATCGGTTGGCTCATACCTTATATACGTTCAATACACGATATACAGATGCATTACAATCTGGGCCAGACAGACGCATACTACTACTACTGCTGCTGCTGCTACTACTACTACTACTACTACTACTACTACTACTACTACTACTACTACTATTACTACTACTACTAATAATAATAATAACAACATACCACTACTACTAATAATAAAAATGTACTAATACAAATAATAATAATACAAATAATAATAATAATACAAATAATAATAATAATAATAAACACATGTCACTAGATACACAGATAGTGTTCGTTGGATGGATTCAATTCTAAGGTATGTTGCAATTGACAGAATACAGAAAGTAAATGAGTATTTGACTGACTGACATTACATTTCACATTAATTTTATGCTTTAATTACACAGGTATGAATAGTCCAGAAATATAGACATCTATGGCATCATATGCACTTATCTAAATATAGCGGATAGCAGAATCATTATTATTATGAAGTCGAGGGAACTTTGTCTACGGTATGCACATGAACATACGTATTTCCTGCAGTTAAACACATATATATTCATATACTCCAATATATAGGTAGAATGCCAATGGCCAGTGTTAATCGGTATGTCTTCGGTATACAGTAAGTTTGTACCCTTATTAGAGGATGCACGTCTTTCGTGTGAGGATGTTGGGGAACATTGGAAGGGACGCACGCACTCAGATTGGTCCACGTCTTGTTCCACTGAGGGTTGTAGAACCAGGTGCCATCTTCATTGCAGCCTCTGATGGCGTATTCTGGAATCATATAATAATGAAATTTAAAACAATATTAATAAAGAAATTCCTGAATACAATATAGGACTGCAAAAAGTCATTGGGTTATTATGCAAGTAACCATCTTGTATCAAGGTACACGTAATAGTAGAAATACACTCGTAAGGCATTCGGCAAGAATATAATTGGATATATATGTACTCGTATAATGTGTAATAGAAAATTAAAACATCTGTCCCTGAGAAACGTATTTTAATATCATTTAATGCTCAATTCAAATTTTATATGGGGCTTTATGAACAAAACTTTGAGTTCGAGCATGCAATCTTACTCAAAATAGTTCGTAATCTCGGGGCCTGGAACTGCATACCGGATGTATTTAAATAGTATTTCTGGAAACACATCAATATTAACTTTCTTCACAATAAAGTATGGATTATTATATACTATAAATTTAATTTCAGTACGCGTCCGCAATATTGATATGGACCTGTTGTGATGAAGAATTTGATATATGCAGGACAGGGTTGTCTGGCAACGGTTCCAGCCGGGGTGTACGGCCAACACATGACGTCATCGAACGTCATGTTGCAGTGGACTCCTGAAAATATGTACAGTAAATAGTTAAGCAATATTGGAGTAATTTTCACAATAGTAAAGAGAGTACGGGGAATAATTTATGCTGATTCTACTGAATCTTAGTTCCATGATACGCGACACTCGTTAGAGTTGACGACGCGGCGAAGATCCTATTTTATCTAAATCAGTCGGATGTAGTAAACCACATACTCTTATTTTCCCCAGTTAATGGGGAATGGTCTAATATCATTACAGGGATGTGTTTGTGTCAGGAGCTGCGCAACAACTAGTTATGTTACGACACACGGATGACCCAAACAACCCGAGGATGTTAACATCTCTCGTTGAATCCTGGCACTGCATCCGAAATACCAGGCAAGGAAGATACCGCGGACCCCGGACGTGATTCGAATTTGACCCCTTCGGATTTGTAGTCCGACGCACGACCACTGTGCTATATATAGGAGTTCTTGAACGTAGAGAATGCACTTTCTGGGAAATGTACTTTTGAGCTCAAAATAATGAATTGCCGCCATTTTAACATAGGGGATATTCTCTAACATGAATGCTTAATATTTCTAGACATACGACTTGCCCAACTGACACAATTCCTATAGGATATAAAATGGCAGTGAAATTAGATACTGGCACAATATATATATATATATATATATATATATATATATATATATACTCCAAACCTGTTATATTATCATGCATATTACAGAACATCTCTAAATTATGATAGCATGGAAATTCGTAAAAACCTTTGTAAAAGTAATAATAAAAAACCCAGCTACATTCAGAGTCTACTTACTTCCTCAAATTGCTCACGATGTTGAGAATATACAAACATAATGGTAGGAAATAATAACCAATAGTAATAACAATTGATATTTATAATGAGCCAGATCCACACCCTAAGGCATACTCAGAGTACTAGATCATTATATAACTATCATGTTATGGTATGACAATAAACAGAATGGTAGGGAAATTGCAATACTGAAAATGATATCCAATCGATTAATACGACTGATTCGAGCGAAATGTTCACTACAAATTAATTGTTCAAATTCTCCTAAAGCATGACATTTGGTGAAAGATTCAATATTTACCTGATGTAGGATACGGCGTGTTCAGCATTTGCTCTGCGCATCTTCTCGAGGCAAGGAACAATCTAAACCGCTGATCTTTCTTGTGGTCCTGAAGAATAAAAGGCTAATATGACGTTGTGTCAAGTTTTCTGAAAACTCATGAACAGAAAAATATGAATACTATTATCTAGCTGTTGTTAGCAGTGCTGTCACTGTCGTCATCGTGCTTGAATAAGAACAACGTACATAGAGGTACATGTAGACGTACATAGACGTACATGTAGACGTCCATAGACGTACATAGACGTACATGCAGACGTACATAGACGTACATGTAGATGTACATAGACGTACATGTAGATGTACATAGACGTACATAGACGTACATGCAGACGTACATAGACGTACATGTAGACGTACATAGACGTACATAGACGTGCATGCAGACGTACATAGACGTACATAGACGTACATAGACGTATATGTAGACGTGCATAGGCGTACATGTAGACGTACATAGACGTACATGCAGACGTACATAGACGTACATAGACGTACATAGACGTACATAGACGTACATATACGTATATAGACGTACATGTAGACGTACACAGACGTACATGCAGACGTACATAGACGTACATATACGTACATAGACGTACATGTAGACGTACATAGACGTACATAGACGTACATGTATGTGACTGTAGTTACAAACAGTGTTGTCGTGATCGCGTATCAACAACAGTAATATTTCTCTGAATATTTGATATTGATACATTTAATTGCAAAATTATGTTACAATTCAAGTCTGTCAATTATTACAAAAGGAAGTTTTTATTACAAATGAAGGTAACTTGTTCAGGTAATACAATTCAAGGCAGTGCCTATCACAATTCAGTTGGGCAGGTACATGTACTACAACTTTGATCGATTAGGGCTCCACAGTGCACCCAACATAGACGTATATATACTAGTATTGACAGATACTATTTACAAGCATTTCGCAGTACATGTATATTTCGCAGTACATGTATGCAGACTTTGGAGTTGAAGGTGACGGTCATACTAATTTCACTAATAGTGGCATGCACGTATAATGGAGGTATTGATATGGCTTGCTCCGAAGGCACACCCGTAAATTTGTGTTCATCAAGGGCTAAAGGCGACTTTGGAAATTGTTTCAACAATTATTGCAAGCGTCATCATTAGCGGAGCATATAGACGCCGCTTCCACTTCCAAGTCTGTCGGCATCAATACAAACATGGGTAAGGACAGTGGATGTGAAAATAATTATAACAAGCTTGCGTGAAATACATATTTATAGACCCTTTGACAGTTTAACGCTCTCTGATCAAACTATCTTTAAATATACAAATTCCACACCAAAAAGCGTCATTGTCTTGGTAGAATTGATCGCAATATTTATGTCCGTTTGTAAGGTTCTGAGCAACCTTTCATGAAGCTCTCATTCCACCGTGAGACCTCTATAGCGCCCTCTATAGCGCCCTCTATTGTGATCGAGCACTTACGTGATGGTTATGGTCTCGGTGAATGTATTGAAATGCTGTTGGCCTGCCCGTATTGAGATGCTTTTGGACTGGGTGTATTGCCTATAATTAAAATATGGCGATTTTCTTATACTGTCCTTTGATAGAAGTGAACTTGTAAGAGTTCAACACAGGTTTTTCATCCGGTGCTTGGCGTCAGTAGCTTGTAATAATCCTGAGTAATTGGCGTCTTCTGCAACTCCTGCACCTCTGTGGAAATTACTATATTCCAAAGCTCCAAAGTATGTATTTAGGGCGTTATTAAGACGGCGAATTAACTTTAATAACTAGAAAATTATTTTTGAAAGGAAGAGAGGAAGTGGGAAAATGTGTGTGTGTGTGAGAGAAAGAGAGACAGAGAGAGAGAGAGAGAGAGAGAGAGAGAGAGCATGTTTACTGCAGCATTCAATGCCACTGATGTTACGGGTTTCCTCCTCCCATAAACTGACAAGCCGTGATATGTAAACGAATCTTGAAAGCGACTCTAAACCCCAATTCAATGTATATTGAATGTATATTGAATATACATATGAATGTATGGATAGATGGATGGATGGATTAAGAATATAGAGAAATAGTCGGATCGAAGGTTGGATAAATATATAGATATAGATGCATATCGTATATCTTTTAATGAATACAATACTTACGATGCCCGAAGTCAAAGTTATCCAGTTAGACACCAGTAAGCACAGTGGCACAAAAGAGAATCTGATGAACATCTTAGAATGTCATATGATGTCAGACAGCCAATCACGTTAATCCACAGTGACACGTGACATATTAAAACTTAAGTCACGAACTATAAATGTAACTGCTTCACTTCCATATCGATCACACGTTTCATTCTTGATACAAATTGATATCAGTCATTAATAACTGAAACATAAACAACTGTTTGTGGAATTCCAAATACGCAGAATATTCCATAGTATTTTCAGACACAGGCACTTCCGGTTTGCTCGCTACGTAGCCTCGTTATCCGCTGATCATTCTCGTATCTCTATTGCTGATTGGCTTCCCATACAGTCCTGGTAATCATGACGTATCCGAGATAAACAGGGTATGGTCTTTCTGTAAAGAGAGAAAAATCATGGTTTATATCATTGCGCCAAGGTTATGTAGACAGGCTACAAGCCTTGGTACCGATAAGACATTCCAACGGAGAAGTTCGTAAGTATACGGCATAGTCTACTATTAGACAAAGAGTAAGAGTCTAACCAACTTATACAATTAGTCTGCATGGTCTGATATGACTGTCAGTTTGACAAGTAAGGTGTACACAAGCCTCACATCCAATTGGTCTGGTACCACTTTCGTGTACCAAGGGATACGCAATGAAATGTTCCCTTTGTCTGTAAAACCACTGATGATTAATTATCACAAAAGTAAAGCGAAAAGTATATTGAATGCTGGTATAGTGGCATGCAGGAAATGCTTGCTTACTTTTCTAAGCGAGTACTTTGGTAATTTGCATAGAAATTAATCTTGATGGTTCGAATCAATAAAGTTGTTACTCTTAAGCTAGGTAGGCGTTAACAGAACATTATCAGCAATGGCAATTGTATTAAACATTGGATATGCTTGTTCGCATAAATTATGGCCCAGAATCAAGAATTGGATATAGATTTTGATGGTTGGTATACGTATTGGACAGATAGATATTTCGAATAGTGCTCAATCGTAGATTAACGGTTGTGTATTATAATGACAACCATCATGTAATAATAATGCTTATGTTATAGTATTACTTTAATAATGATGCTTGTTTTATAGTATTACTTAATAATGATGCTCATTTTATATTATTACTTAAGATGTATTCATGATCAAGACACTGATGTCCAAGCACCATTCTATGCACTGACTTTGATGTATTTAAAAACAAATGGTACAAACAAACAAGGCTGGCTCATTAAGCAGTCCAATGACGTAGTTCATTAATGTAACTAGTTTGCAAAAGTGCACAGTTGTCTGTTTCTATTTCTATTGTTAAATATACTGGTCAGGATGTGAGTTTGTACTTTGCAATCAACAAGATATATCACCGCCGGTATGTCATATTGCATCAAGCCCCCGTTCCACAAAACAATCGTAGCGCTACTCTGTGTTAACGTATGAGAGTTACGACTCTCGTAGAACTACGATCGTTTGGTGACAGTTGCAGATTTGTGTTAATGATATCAAAATATATATGGCAACTCCTGCATATATTGTAAATGTATACAGTGTACGGTACTCCTGTTTGTATACCTTAGAGCGTACACGTATTATGTAAGAGAGAGAGAGAGGGAGAGAAAGAGAGAAAGAGCGAGAGAGGAGAGAGGAGAGAGAAAGAGATTGAATGTATGTCGGGTCGCGTGTAATGTTTACAATGTGTATATGTCGTGTTATGTGTCTATCCATTGAGTGTAATCCTGCCTCACAAATAGACGATGCTTTCAAACAATAAACCAGAATAGTAATACTAGTATACCTTAATATAAATCCTGAAACATTAGGTGATCTGTGATACAGCGACATTTCCACGTCAATCATGAGCTGTTGCAGTTCGCTCATTAAACGTATTCTCATAAGTGTAGGATTCTCAGTACCTATTGATTTGTTTTTGGTAACGGTAAGATATAGCGTTAGCTTGGTGGCTGGGCAGCACAATTCAAACTTCAAGAATTCCTTTCACAACAACATTTAAGTCTCATTTGTACATACAAGTATACTGCATAGCATTTAACAACAATATTAATTTTAAAAAATATTGTATTTAATAAATTAATATATATATATATATATATATATATATATATATTATTATATTAAATACAATAATTTGTGTTACAGATATTGTTTTCACAATTGCAATAACATTATATTTGTACATATATTACATGTAGTGTTTTCTAAGTTTGGATACATATTTTCAGAATGATTCAAAAGCTATTGCGGTAGATTATCTTAAGAGTATATGTAATAGTATAAGTACTCATTTGAGCCAAACTGACGATGTTTTTCACTATAACAACATTAATGTGTGCCCTATAAATAACTATTTCCAAACTGGTTGCATTAACCAAAATGTACTCTGAACTTTATTCTATTCTGGTGTGTGCCTTAGCTTACAGTAAACACATTATATTTTACAGAATATTATTTTGAATTCCAATTGTGATCTTACTCTTAACTTACCTTAATGTTTGTAGTCTCATAAATCCATTCACGACGAGCGTATAAAATCAACTACGTAAACAGATTTTATACACGAAATATACAACTGTTACATCCACATGTGTGTTTAGTAAAGACTGCAAGTAAGGACAATCTCTCCGACATGAGTATAGCAGTCACATGCCAGTGTTGGATTGCATACCAGTAACATACCAGTGGCAAAGGACTTGAAGCGCTTCACTAATCGTGTCCCTGTTTGTTGTTACTTCTTCAATCAAGGAAACCTGTGTTGCCTGTAACGAAAAAATATCAAATAATTAAACATCGCATTCTTGGAGAACGCCCCTTAATCATTTATCCATTAGTATAGAAGCATCAGCATAATCTATGAAAAATGTATCTCAAATGTTGCCACCTCTGATCGACTTTCAGATGATCTTCCAATGTGCTCTAGTATCGGTGAACATTTGTCATTGGGTTCAATATATTTACATGTGTGATAGCACAGATTTAGATACAATCATGCTTCGTCTGCATGGATTCATCTCACGAGATTAAAATCGGTTGTAAAAAACGGAAGAAAACAACCCCCACCTATATACGTAGCATTTCATAGCCCATGAAGTACACCTGCATTGTGCATGTCAGTAATATATAATAGGTGGTGTCCTCTATTCATTATTCTGTCATTGTCGATTAGTACGTATGATATATCTCGACTTGATTCGGTCGAACAGTTACACCTATAGTATATACATGTAAATATAGACCATTAACCCTAATGCTATAATTAGTCCATTATCTGAAACAACGTAGTAGTAACGGTTGACATAAGTTCTCAAAACGAACATTAATAAGTTACTTCAATTTGCCATGTATGCTTGAACACACTATCATCAAATACGAAAATTACCACAAAACTTCGTAATTATAGATATTCTTGAAAAATGGCAATACAAATCTTACCTCATTTTCTGGGTTCACCCGGTGTTCATTGGTGCAAACAGTGTAAAAGTCAAAGACCAGGTGGTCTGTAGGTCAGATATGTTCCAGTATATGAAGTGTGTCAAAGGCACTGTCTTGCTTCTACCGCCGCCGTACTCGCGTTCACACCGTTCCCGGCGAAGCGCCACAAAGACTATGGATCGTAGGCGCCAGTAATTGTCTGGGATCTGTTTTGTTTCTTGTCATAACTAATATTCAGTCTGACTTTGTCTTGCTTTGTTCCCACGAGACTTGAAGATGACCATCCAACCACTGAAATTAAGTATACGGACTTTAAGTATAAAGTGTTTTTATTGTTTGCACTACATGGAAATATGTTATGGACTTGACTGAATGTAGTCAGAATGTAGGCATGCGTTTAAGTGCCACATTCTCTTGTAGATGAAGTGATAGTTGAGGATGTCAATGAAAATAGTTTCATATTGGATTGAATTATCACATAACAAGCCGTGATATAAGTGAACTAATATTGAAAGCGGCTCTAAACCCCAATAATAATAATAATAAAATAATAATAATAATGATAATTCAAATGAGAATATCAATTAAAAATCTTAATATTTTCGAAATATTCAAAAGTTCTAAACCAGTAAAATAATTGTATTTGCTAGTAAACTAACACATCGTAGCGGAACCCACTTGTGTCATTGGATTAAGGTAAGTATCGAAGTATTGGTATTGTCTGTGTATGCCACGTAGCACAAATATTACCAGGCTTTCATAGACGTGGCTCTTATAGACGTGAATATAATTCACTTAAGGATAACACATAGCATACACAGGACTGTAGTTATATCCGGCATGCATTTGAATTGTGCTGACACATAGGATACCTATAACTATATGTAGTGGTATTCTGGAGCTGTAATAGACGTTAGACCTACAAGAGTCTGGCGACAGTACTGTAGGAACAATGAACGACAAAGTTTAATAGACAAACTCACAGGAGTCTGGTGACAGAACTACGGAGTATCCGACTAACCTATATAGTCACACCAAAGACAAAGTATAATAGTTAAACACAGAATGAGTTTGGTGATAGACATATAGAGACAACCAGGATAAGGTTTAATAGGACTACGCCAAATGAGTCTGATGACATATATCAGTAATGACATTGGTGACAAAACGCCAACTAGAGAACCTATATGTACTCGAGAGCATATTGACATCAAAGTACACAGATTAACCTAGTAATATTATGCTAACTAAACTATAGTGGCATGGCACACACAGGAGGATATGACACCACACTGCGGTCTTTGATCATTATAGCCGTGTAACTTATAGCAGGGTAGCCATATCATTGTTCTACCCATTCCAATTTCTTCGTGTTAATATGACCAATTGCTTTCTACCAATTTGTCGTTCTGCCATGACAAAATCTAACGTACTCCTTCAAACTTGACGTATTACAATGTTATGGTGTGTAATTGCGTACATGAACTATTTGATAAAAGATTCCAAATTTAGGAACTGAATTGACTGCCGTTCATGTCAGGATCATTTTCAGATGATGCACGACAAATTAAAATAACAACTTTATGGACAAATCTATGTAGTCTGCAATCTATTTCTGTCCTTTATCGTAAACGCATACATCTAACCGTATATCTGACATTGCTTCATCATTCTTCTATGCTTTGTCAATGTGTGCTCTCTATATAAGATCCCATAAAAAAATATAGACATTTAGTGGATATCGATTTTCACGCAAACAATTTGTCTTCCTAAGATGATTGATTTGGAAGATAGCATAATACACATATACTGCCACAGTGGCTATGCATGGCGGCTGTTGTACAAAGACGCTGGTCCCATCAGTTATACATACAGCTCACTTCAGTCCTGCGTTGTAAAACAAATTATAACAAATCAGGGATGAAATGCACCCAATCACAGATTTCGAAGATCGTTCTTATCAGCTGTTATAACTGCACTTGGCATATACGTATCATCAATTTTTATTTTTTATTTTGCCGTAACAAATCTTTTCATCGATATACGGTATTGACTTCGAGGAAATTTTAATTAAATACTGATAATGCCATCCGGATTAGTTACTACCTCGTAACAAATTAAGAAGTTATTTCTTTACATTCGACATATCCAGCATGCTTTATTCACAGTCCAACACTTGATACGATGCTTTATATGAAATACGATGTCGATCTATACGGTGTTTAGGCGAAGCGTGTGTAGCGAAAGGTAAAATATTTGTATAAATAAATGCGAAGATGAACGTATACAGATCTGGAATCGATGACGTTGAATGGATGAATCCATGCCACGTCTCTTGCATTCGGTGTCATCCTTGTTGAAAGTTTCTGATTTACTGGCAAATATTGGTTCTGACAAAGAATGCAACAAAGCTTCCTTGCTATTCACTGGGACACGAGATAGTTGAACACTAGTTGATTTGCATTTACAGTTTAAACATAATTATACCAGTATATCAAGAGTGTACATTTTAAAGGCATACAATCGCTGTTTGATGACATAGTTCATGGTCAACCGTATTTTATCTGAAAGTATTTACATTATATTTGTCTACACAAATATGTTTGGAACCAAGCTACATGTTTCGCATGACCCACTGGTTTTCATCATTTTCTCTCATAGTCATACATGTACCTTCCTAAGTCATACATGCACCTCTCATTATCATACATGCACCTCCCTAAGTCATACATCCACCTCTCATAGTCATACATGCACATCTCTAAGTCATACATGTACCTCTCTAAGTCATACATGCGCCTCCGTAAGTCATACATGCACATCGCCAAGTCATACATGTACCCCTCAGAGTCATACATGGACCTCCCTAAGTCATACGTGCACTTCTCTACGTCATAGTCCATAACGAGTATTGATCAATGGTATAAAGATATTTAGTTGTTTAACTTGATATAGGAGCGAGAATTCATAGATACATTCGGTGTTCATTTAGAACTACTCAGACACGTAGAATGAATTGCACAAGGAATTAACCTTTATCTGTAATCTCTTTCTGGACTGAAATAGACTTGCGATACTTATTAAGCTTTTTATGTGTATCTCTGACAGCATTTGTGCAAATAGAGACGCACTGTGACAAACATGTAGCCCTTCGTACAGTGACAACGGTACAGCCTACGATCCCATTTAGCTTGGTTGTATATTAATTTATTTATTTATTTATTTGAATTCTGTATATGTTATCTTTATAGATCTAGTGTAGGAGGGAGGTTTTAATTCGGCCAAGTCGGTGGTAATCTGACAAGTAGATGTACATGCAGGTATGCTTGCTGTGGCTTATTTGCAGTGTGCTCATTGCGTCTGTCGTTCCTTATCATATTCAGGTTAATTCTGGCATTTTAATCTTTAATTTCCCAATTTCTATGCGATATATTGAGATATTGTTCAACGCCACACGCATTACTTCAAGCACGTGTGGCGTATTCACCATAGTTAGCTACTAAATGTCGGGAGTATGAACAACAAATAGGATGCTTTCAAGACTGTTTCAATGGAGATAATTAACAGCCGAATAAACGGAATTCTTAATTAAATTTATGAACATGTAATAAGAAGACCAGAATCAACAATTTGCAATTACAGTTTTATATTCTTAGAATAGAAATAATGGAGTATGAAAGCCTTTCTATGTTTAGTTATCTCGAATGCAATGAATTCCACAACAAAGTGTAAAGACATGAATCTTATTGCCATAATACCATACATATATTCACAACATAACAATAAATAAAAAATAAAAAAAATAAAAAAAAAATAAATAAACTTATTCAAGATGGTTTAATTACATTTTCTAATATCAACGCAAACCACACTGAATATGCCCATAACATATATTAAAGTATTACTATTCTTCATGCAAAAGGAAAACAATCCACTTACGGAAGTTTCAAATGATACACAGTAAACTGCAGTAAACCTGTTTTTTTTTTTTCAGATTTAAGGATAATTTCACGGGTGACTAGGTCAGTGTCTTTTTTACCCTGTTTGTTCGGTTCGGATGTAAATGTCACAGCACGCGCCGAATTATCCAAGCTTTATGAAGCTCTCTTGGAGCTTGTATGAACCAACAATGCACAAATAAATAGTATTATGAACTCACAGGTAAAACGTTTATGGCCAGGTGTGTACCTACCCGGCATTGTTGTATTGTGCGACACCGTTAAAACCCCACAAAGACATGACTGCTCATCGACTTGATATACTATCCGGGTCGGTCGTCGTAATACGTAGATTAGCAAAGGTCGTTCTTCAGACAAGTCATTAAAATTAGCATTGCGTTATTTACATTTAAACATGTTTACCTTGTATCATTGACACATAATATAACATTGGAAGCAGGGGCGTTGAGTGTGTACACCACGCTGAGAAATAACGGAGTATGAACGCCTTGACTTAGGTATCTCAATATGCAATGCATTCTACAATATAGCGCTAAGACACCAATCATATTATGACAATACCATATACATGTGGATTTATAGATTATGCATGATTCAAGATGGTCTAATTACATTTACCAATAACAACGCAAAGCATATTTCGCATATTTCTGTATATTGGTATTTTTGTTTTTGAATTGGGGTTTAGAGTCGCGTTCAAGATACTATCACTTATATCACGACTTGTCAGTTTAGGGCAGGAGGAAACCCGCAACATCCGTAGCGCTGAATGTTGCAGTAA